>ML789199.1:197760-212865 GCA_009831015.1 Picea engelmannii
TCCCTCTTCTAGTGAAGTAAGTGTTTCTAGTCGGTTAAGCAGATCTTCCGGTGAAGTAGGAGTTTCAAGTAGGTGAAGGAGATCTTCCGGTGAAGTAGGAGTTTCCAGTCGGTGAAGAGAAGATACGTCTAAAGAAGATTCATTGATTGTGATCAATCCGGTGAAGTAGGAGTTTCCATTCGGTGAAGAGAAGATATGTGTAAAGAATATTCATCGATTGCGATCATTCAAGAGATGGCAAGTAAAGAATGTTCATCGATTGTGATCATTCAACATATGGAAAGTTCTGATAGGCTTCAACAGATGGAAAATTCTGATAGGCTTTGGACAGACTACGAAGGCCTCTAGAGTAATCTCCCCTTAAAGAACACCTTCGGTGTAAATACAAAAAAATTATTTAAATTCATATTACCGGATACAAAAATTTAAGTATACGTTGGAGTATGAATTTAAATAAAAAATTTATATATATAGTGTATTTTTGTTTATATATATATATATATATATATATATATAACATGAAGTATGAATTTAAACTAGCATACCCCCTAAGCGGGCGAATGGAAATGCCGAAGTAATTCAAGGGAGGTTTCATTAAGAAGGTTTCATATTAATTTTGTTAATTGAGATTATAAAATATTGTAATTAAAATGAATGTAATTGAAGTTGAGTGTTTGGCTCATGCCCAGAGTTGGTTCACTATTTGGGGGATGTTTAGCTCATGTCCCCAAAGTGTCTCAACTTGTATAAAGGAAACATAGAAACATGGAGGTTCACCTCTCCGTTCATTGAGCAGACAAACAACTTTTGACATTACAACCTTTTACCTCAACCCTTTCTACCCACCTAAACACTATGCCCACTACCATCCATAAGCGAAGGCCTTACATAAAGCCCCTAAAACACCATCTATCTTCCCTCGATACATGTCTCTAAATACATATTTTAAGTTTATATGTTTCCTCTATTTTTTATATACTTTATATTTATAAAGTTTATATTGTTCTTCCATATATATAAATATGTTTATATTATTCTTCCATATATATTTGTATTTAAAATATATAATATTTAGTACTACAAACATAAAAAAAATTAAAGATAAAATCTTATTTATTATAAGAATAATAGTTTTTTTATATAATAATATATTTATATATATTAATCTTTATTTATATATAAAGGTTATATGTTTATATATATATATATATATATATATATATATATATATATATAATATATATTAAGTTTATAAAATTTAATATATAATAAATGTAATGTTATTTATGTAATAATATCAAAAAGTTTATAATATTTTTTTGTTTTCTTATATAAAATTTATATATAATAAGTTTATAAAATTTAGTATATAATAAGTTTAATGTTATTTATGGAATAATATGAACACGTTTATAATATTTCTGAATTTTTTATAATATATGTAGTGATTTAGAAATTACTAATTTCTTATCACTCAATTTGTAATTGCTTCATATTTTATAGATAATTAGAAGTAACAAATAGATCATTATGAAAGCAGTGTTTCAAACATTGTAAAAGAAATGAAGACTAAAGATGGAACATATTAGAAAATTTGTAACGTACAATTCACTTGGAAGAGTTTTACATTCTCTTTGCAATGCCAACCTACTCAACTTTTATGTTCCATCCTTACAGCTCTCAACAAGTGTCCAACCTTTTTATGTTCCATCCTTACAGCTCTCAACAAGTGTCCAACCTCCCTTCCTGAGCAATTGTACAACATAACCATTTTTTAAATCTTGCTTATCTTCACCTAGTTGTTGGATATCTTTAGTTCTCTCCTCCTGCTACCATTCAGCAATAAGTCGTTCAACAATAAGCACATAATAGTTTACAGATAATAGTGTTTATTAAAAGTTGTGTACACTCATTGTTTTCTGGTGCAAGGTTTTCCTAATAACCTAAAAAGTTAGGATGCACTTTGATGCAGGAGCATCCACATATCATCAAGCGAGCCAGCGCGTGGAGGAGGAAAGACAGCTCGACAGCACCAGCACAAAATTTTGAAACACTTGATATTTGTTGCGCCAAGCATTAATGAGTTAATGTCATGAAGCGCACTTGTATTGTATTATAGATAGGAAGGCATTTATTAGTTTTAATGCAGTTAGATAGGAATTTATTGTAGAATTGATAGCTTCAGATTTCGAGAGGGCAAACGGAATATAGGCACCCTCCTTTGTATCATTGTATTATTATCAAACATTCTAAAGAGAGAGCAAGCAGAGAACTTGTGGAGAGCCCTCATGTACAGATTGGATTAATAAGAAGAGCTTTTGATTCAATTTCATGACTGGTGTTGTTTTCTCTGTGTATGTTGCTTATGTGCTTGTGAATGTTTGTTTCCTTATATGCATTTGCTTTGATATGCTGTGCATGAGATTTCATAGATGATTTGAAAGTTTGTGAAAGGGACGAGAATAAGTTTCAATTGTTTCTCGGTCTGAGCCAGGAGATTCCTGCATAGAGTGCGGTTGAATTCCTCCGCATAGAGTGCGTTGAGGAGGCTAGACCGTTAAACTCTCATTCTCATCTACCCAGGAGTTGAATTGATTTCTTAGAACCGTGCAGTGGAAGTGCAGGAAAAATAGAAGTCTCAGAAGTTGTCTGAGCAGAAGGCAGGGATTTCTGGGACTGAGAATGCTCAGAGTCCGGGTGACTTCGACGCTTGAGGGTTGTTGAAGGTCGAGCACAGGGAGCATGTGCGAAAGATCTCTGAAGGAACCAGAGGAATAAAGCTCAGGAAGGATAGTTCCGGCATGCCTAAGGTGGGAACAGACCGGGCGAAGTTCGAACAGGAAGCGCTTTGAAGTGGAAGAGATCTCCAAGGAGGAGAATTGACGACCAGGGATCGCTGTGGAGATTTGCGAAATTCCGCTGATCGTCCAATCCAAGAAAAGTTGCGCAGAGGTTAACTATTAGGCGCAAGGAGGAATGGGCCATCGCATATCAGCATTCGGCGTTTGACGAGGTAAGGTACAGACTCGCTGAAATCGTGATTGGTGATTTCCTGAATCAACGAGAGCCGTCGATCGGAGTAGGGACACATGGCATCAGATCCCGAGAAATTGGAGAATCGGGATTCAGAGTTCGGGGTTTTCAACATCAATAAAACTTGCATCGTGGATCCGCGATCCGCGAAATACCGAAGTGACGTGGCAGAGTGGGACCACATATGTCAGTGGGATACAGGTGGCATCAAATTGGATTTCGGGGTTCCGAGTTGTGGCACAAGTGAAACATAGCATCGCAAGTGCCGATTTCCCGATAGGGAAATCCTCGACGAGTAGAATTGTTGGCCCGTTGACCCATCGGGGTTTGGAGTTTTAAATTGCATAAGGATCGTGCATGCGTGTTTCACGATACCGCGAAACCCGATCTTTTGAGAAGCGAAAAGGGAGATCGCCGAAGAGATAGTTGTGGGTATTGAGAACTCCCGAGAGGAGTAGGAAGAGTCTCCGACTCTTCGAGCCCGTGTAAAAGAAGGTCCTAGTGAGAGCAGTTGCTCGCTGAGGAGCGGTTGCGTCAAAGTGGTATCAGAGCTTGGAGTCTTTTCTTTCTGAAGCAGGGATAGGGAATACACCATGCCGCCAAGACAAGAAAGGCAGTCTCCTGATCGTGAAGACAGGGATGCCCGGAGAAGGGGTAGGCCGACAGGAAACCCAGAGATGGAACGACAGATACGAGATCTCAGGGCGAGACTCGAAGAGATGGAAACAACTCAGCGACGTGGAGTCGATGCTGGAGAGTTCAGTGATTCCGAGGTGGAAGAGGAAGCTAGACACGATGCCGAAGAGGTCTCAGCAGAAGATGCCTCAACAGAGCGGTTGACCAGAGCTATTTCCAGGATGAGCTCAAAGACCAAGATGGACATTCCCGTCTATGAGGGAAGTCTAAATGCAGAAGAGTTGTTGGATTGGATCCGAGCACTCGATACCTACTTCGATTATGAGGATATCGAAGAGGATAAGAAGGTAAGACATGTTGTTACCAAGCTGAAAGGACATGCAGCCTTATGGTGGGATGAATTGCAGGCTGATAGGCGCTGCAAAGGAAAACAGAAGATCAAAAGCTGGGACAGGATGATCGCTAAGATGAAAGCGAAGTTCATCCTGAGGGATTACCAGATAACACTGTTCAAGCGCATGCAGAACCTGAGACAGAAGTTGATGATGGTGAAGGAGTACACCGAGGAATTCTACAGGCTCAACATCAGAGCAGGTCACCGAGAGAGTGATGACGAGAAGGTGGCGAGATACCTGAATGGGTTGAGGTATGACATTCAGGACGAGTTGAGCATGGTTACCATCCGAACAGTTGAGGATGTGTACCAGATGGCTCTAAAATCCAAGGAGAAGCTGAGCCGCAAGCAGGGACAGTGAGGGCGAGGCAGGAGTTAGCCCCGAGGCAAGACAATTGCCCAAGAAAGAACCCAGAAGCCCAAGGAGGAATGGAAAAGACCTCAGGGAAAGGTTGAGAGAGGTGGAACCTCACAACCAAGGCAGCAATATGCTGAGCCGAGGAGGCAGCATACCGAGCAAGGTGACGGTTATGCTGATGCCAGCATAATTCCTCGTACCAGAGGTAGAGGAAGAGGCCGAGGAGGAGTTATCACATGTTTTACATGTGGAAAAGACGGACACAAAGCCGTGGACTGTCCAGACAGGAAAATGGACAGAGGAAAAGCTCACATCGCAGAGGTGCAGAGGCGTGATGTTGATGATGAAGACACTGGAAGTGGGAAGTCACTGACAGTGCACAAAGTTCTCTTGAAACCTGAGAAGGAGGTGGAGGACACAGCGCAAAGATGCAGACTATTCCGGACCACGTGCAAAACCAAGGGTTGGAAATGCAAGGTCATAGTGGACAGCGGAAGCACCGATAATCTCATTTCGACCAAGATGGTGGATAAATTGGAGCTGGAGACAACCAATCACCCGAGTCCATATAAAGTGTCATGGCTGCAGAAAGGACACCAGGTAAGTGTTATAAAACAATGCTTGGTTGAATTTAAAATGGGTGAATATAAAGATAAAATTATGTGTGATGTTATTCCCATGGATGTCTGTCATGTATTATTGGGAAGACCATGGCAGTATGATAGAAATGTTGTTCATGATGGGAGGATGAACACATACACCTTGGAGAAGGATGGAAGATCACACACATTGCTTCCGGTAAAGGACAAAGAAGTGAAGCCGGAAGTAACCAGCACGATACTTCTTATGAGTGGGAAGGAGCTTCTCACAGAGATGGAGAAGAATGAAGATCCACAATTCTTTGTGGTCAGGAAACCGAGAATTGATCTGACAAGCACAAGAGTGGATGACTTGCCAGATGAAATTCAGGAACTGTTGGGAGAGTTCGCTGATATCATCGTGGACGAACTACCTCGTTCGTTGCCACCGATGCGGAGTGTGAGTCACCACATTGACCTCATACCTGGAGCAAGTTTTCCAAATAAGGTAGCGTACAGGCTGACACCTCAGGAGAACGAGGAAGTCAAAAGGCAAGTGCAGGATTTGTTGGATAAAGGACTGGTCAGGGAGAGTCTCAGTCCATGTGTTGTTCCGACAGTACTGAGTCCAAAAAAGGATGGAGGCTGGAGAATGTGTACAGACTCCAGGGCGATTAATAAAATCACCATCAGGTACAGATTTCCACTACCGAGAATGGATGACTTGATGGATTGCCTGAGTGGGGAAAATTATTTTTCGAAGATTGATCTCAAGAGCGGATATCATCAGATCCGGATGAGAGAGGTTGATGAATGGAAGACATCATTCAAGACAAACGAAGGTTTGTACGAATGGTTGGTCATGCCGTTTGGCTTGACAAATGCGCCAAGCACATTTATGAGGCTGATGAATGAAGTCTTGAGGGAATTCATTGGAAAATTTGTGGTTGTATACCTGGATGATATACTGATTTTCAGTAAGACCAGGAATGAGCATTTGAAACATTTAGCCATTGTGATGAGAAGGCTACAGCAGGAGAAGCTGCTGATTAATTTGAAGAAGTGCTCATTCATGCAGACAGAACTCATCTATTTGGGTTTTGTAATATCGGCGAATGAATTGAAGATGGATCCTAAGAAGGTGGAAGTAATCAGGAATTGGCCATCGCCGAGGAATGTTTTCGAGGTGAGGAGTTTCCATGGACTGGCTAGTTTCTACAGGAAATTCATTCGGAATTTCAGTGGAATTAGCGCCGCGATGATGGACACGGTGAAGAAGAGGCATAAAGTTTTTCATTGGACAACAGAGGCTGAGAGAAGCTTCAATCTGTTGAAGCGGAAGATTACAGAGCAACCAATTCTGGTGTTGCCTGATTTCTAGAAAACCTTTCAAGTGAAGTGTGACGCAAGTGGATATGCTGTTGGAGGGGTCTTGAGTCAGGATGACAGACCTGTGGCATATTACAGCGAGAAGCTGGATGATGCAAAGATGAAATACTCCACGTATGACAAAGAGTTCTATGCCATCATACAGGCATTGAAGAAGTGGAGGCATTATTTGATACCCAAGGAGTTCGTATTGTACAGCGATAACCATGCATTGTAGTTTGTAATTCAGTAGGAGAAGCTGAATCAAAAACATGCGAAGTGGGTGGAATACATGCAGAATTTCACATTTGTCATCAAGCACATTTCAGGAACTGCTAACAAAGTGGTCGACGCTTTGAGCAGAAAATGTTTATTGCTGCAGGAATTCAGGGTCAAGACCTTGGGTTTTGAAAACCTGAAAGATATGTATGCAGGTGATGCAGATTTTGGGGAAGCTTATGAAGCAGCTGAGAATCCAGTTCTCAGGGATCGGAGTCCATGGCTGGAATATATAATCCAGGAAGGATTGTTGTTCAAAGGCAATCAGTTGTGCATACCGAATTGCTCCATGAGGGAGAATTTGGTGCGGGAAAAGCACAGCGGTGGATTAGCAGGTCACTTTGGACATGATAAGACATTCGCCAAGCTGAACGAATCATATTATTGGCCAGGCATGCGAGAAGATGTAAAGAGGTTTGTTGACAGGTGTCGGATATGTCAACACGCGAAGGGTCGAAAACAGAACACAGGATATTACCAACCATTGCCCATACCCGAAAGGCCATGGGAAGCCATTAGTATGGATTTTGTTCTGGGATTGCCGAGAACACAGAGGGGAGTTGATTCCATTTTTGTGGTGGTAGACAGGTTCTCGAAGATGGCACATTTTATTCCATGTCATAAGACCAGCGATGCAACCCACATCGCGAATTTGTTTTTCAAAGAAATCATTAGATTGCATGGATTGCCGAGAAGCATAGTCTCGGATCAGGATACCAAGTTCATAGGTCATTTTTGGAGGACGCTATGGAAGAAGCTAGGGACTGACTTGGCATTCAGTTCTGCTTACCATCTGCAGATAGATGGACAAACAGAGGTGGTGAACAGGATTCTGGGGGATCTATTGAGAAGCTTGGTGGCAGAGCACCACAGCAGTTGGGACCAGATATTACCACAGGCCAAGTTCGTGTACAACGATTCGGTGAATTGGAGTACAGGTAAGAGCCCGTTTCAAATTTTGTATGGGACACAGCCGAGAGGAGTTTCTGAGCTCAGGGAGTCAAAATAGGCTGAAACTAGCAGCGCGAGGGCTGAAGAGTTCACGGAGGCGATGCAGGAACTTCACAGTCAGGTGAAACAGCGGCTGCAGAAGGCGAATCAGGAGTATAAGCGCAGAGCCGATCAGAGAAAGAGGCAACTTCAGTTTGCAGTTGGGGACATGGTTCTGGCGCACTGAAGAAAGGAAAGGTTCCCAAGGGGAACATATAACAAGCTCAAGATGAAGAAAATTGGGCCATGCAAAGTCCTGAAGAAATTCAGGGAAAACGCATATGAGCTTGAGTTGCCAGGGAGCATCGGGATATCTCTGATTTTTAATGTTTCGGATTTATACCCATACAGGGCTGGAGAAACAGACACTGGAACTAAGGAACCAGTCGTCCAGTGGCAAAAGAAATTTCCAGTTGCACAGAAACCGCAGATGGAATGTATACTGGATAAGAGAGTAGGCAAGAAGACCAGGAGAAAGCAGTATTTTGAATACCTGGTGAAATGGAAGAATCACCCAGTCGAAGATGCCAACTGGGAAACAGAGGCAGTTATACAAAAGCATGGGCAGACTGTGCAGGAGCTCATGGACAGGAGCCCATGAAATCTTTTGAGCCGAGGAGTATGATGCAGGAGCATCCGCATATCATCAAGCGAGCCAGCGCGTGGAGGA
The DNA here is from genome assembly GCA_009831015.1 of Picea engelmannii. Taxonomy (NCBI): domain Eukaryota; kingdom Viridiplantae; phylum Streptophyta; class Pinopsida; order Pinales; family Pinaceae; genus Picea; species Picea engelmannii. The sequence continues at coordinate 206,067 of ML789199.1, forward strand.
GGAAAGACAGCTGGACAGCACCAACACAAAATTTTGAAACACTTGATATTTGTTGCGCCAAGCATTAATGAGTTAATGTCATGAAGCGCACTTGTATTGTATTATAGATAGGAAGGCATTTATTAGTTTTAATGCAGTTAGATAGGAATTTATTGTAGAATTGATAGCTTCAAATTTCGAGAGGGAAAACAGAATATAGGCACCCTCCTTTGTATCATTGCATTATTATCAAACATTCTGAAGAGAGAGCAAGCAGAGAACTTGTGGAGAGCCCTCATGTACAGATTGGATTAATAAGAAGAGCTTTTGATTCAATTTCATGACTGGTGCTGTTTTCTCTGTGTATGTTGCTTATGTGCTTGTGAATGTTTGTTTCCTTATATGCATTTGCTTTGATATGTTGTGCATGAGATTTCATAGATGATTTGAAAGTCTATGAAAGGGACGAGAATAAGTTTCAATTGTTTCTCGGTCTGAGCCAGGAGATTCCTGCATAGAGTGCGGTTGAATTCCTCCGCATAGAGTGCGTTGAGGAGGCTAGACCGTTAAACTCTCGTTCTCATCTACCCAGGAGTTGAATTGAGTTCTTAGAACCGTGCAGTGGAAGTGCAGGCGAAATAGAAGTCTCAACAGTTGTCTGAGAAGAAGGCAGGGATTTCTGGGACTGAGAATGCTCAGAGTCCAGGTGACTTCGACGCTTGAGGGTTGTTGAAGGTCGAGCACAGGGAGTGTGTGCGAAAGATCTCTGAAGGAACCAGAGGAATAAAGCTCAGGAAGGATAGTTCCGGCATGCCTAAGGTGGGAACAGACCGGGCAAAGTTAGAACAGGAAGCGCTTTGAAGCGGAAGAGATCTCCAAGGAGGAGAATTGACGGCCAGGGATCGCTATGGAGATTTGCGAAATTCCGTTGATCGTCCGATCCAAGAAAATTTGCGTAGAGGTTAACTATTAGGCGCAAGGAGGAATGGGCCATCGCATATCGGCATTCGGCGTTTGACGAGGTAAGGTACAGACTCGCTGAAATCGCGATTGGCGATTTCCCGAATCAACGGGAGTCGTCGATCGGAGTAGGGACACGTGGCATCAGATCCCGAGAAATTGGAGAATCGGGATTCGGCATTCGGGGTTTTCAACATCAATAAAACTTGCATCGTGGATCCGCGATCCGCGAAATCTCGAAGTGATGTGGCAGAGTGGGACCACATATGTCAGTGGGATACAGGTGGCGTCAAATCGGAGTTCGGGGTTCGGAGTTGTGGCGCAAGTGAAACATAGCATCGCAAGTGCCGATTTCCCGATAGGGAAATCCCCGACGAGCAGAATTGTTGGCCCGTTGACCCATCGGGGTTTGGGGTTTTAAATTGCATAAGGATCGTGCATGCGTGTTTCGCGATACCGCGAAACCCGATCTTCCGAGAAGCGAAAAGGGAGATCGCCGAAGAGATAGCTGTGGGTATTGAGAACTCCCGAGAGGATTAGGAAGAGTCTCTGACTCTTCGGGCCCGTGTAAAAGAAGGTCCTGGTGAGAGCGGCTGCTCGCTGAGGAGCGGTTGCGTCACACTTTAATTGAAATACATTCACATCCTTGCATGCATTATTCGATATGACCATCGTTGGAACGCTCTCATGCATATTTTAAAAATATTTAGCATTCTTAGATATGACAAAAAAATTTACACATTAAAACCAAAACTTAAAAAGTTTTCATTTTATAATAAAAACCAATATGTCATGAATTCGATGAAAATAGAATTGAAAATGTTAGAAACAATGGGTTATTATTTTATTTCCAAATATAAATGATTGAAAAGAGTTCCCTACTTAAATTTAGCTACAAATCAAAATTAATTTATGGTAATGGATAGAGCATCTTACATTGAATTGGATTGGATTTGCTTCTTTTGAATAATTTATGGTCATGGATGGAGCATCTTATATTGGATTGGATTATATAAATTGTTTCAATATCTATTTATCTAATAAGTTATTATTATTATAATATAATTTTCAGATCATACTTTATTTTTATAATTTTATACATACATGAATTTTCAAAATAATCTAAATTGAATGATATAATATATAATATAGTATCAAAAAATAAAAATAAAAAACCATATTTTTATGTAAATTGTAAACAAATTTATTATTTATTTTAATAATTTTATAAATACATAAATTTTCAAAATAATATAGATTCAATTATATAGTATAGCATAAACAAATAAAAATAAAAACTGATTTTTATGTACATTAGTTTTAAACAAATTTATTATAAAATTAAGAGTAAAAAATGGGGGAGTTTGGTGGTCCGAAATCCGTATGCCCAAAACCAGAGGGAAGATATGGCTCAGCTCTTACAAAACAACCGAGCTACGATGCCTCAGTTTATTGCGTAAAAAACCCCAAGCCAAATTCAACTTCCCCAATTCTGTACCCTCCATTCTGTCAGTGTTTCCTCTTTTCCCTCCCAGATTCAGTTTGCCGCCACAAGATATACCAGGGACGAATTCCCTTGGACTACGCTTCGAATTTGCCCTATCTTCACAATAAAAATTATGCCTTAGGCGTTTCCCTATTATTTGAATTGAAGAAGAATTGCTCTGAACTTGATGGGATGTTGAAGAAATGTATAAGCCCCACCGTCCTTATAATCTTATCCACCTGCTATTCGTGTCTCCCTCTGCGTTATCTTTTATTCGTCTAAAGGAGTGACGTTGAATAAGTGATGTGGAAGCCGCTGACACAAGAAACTATGTAGACATGGTATGCACAGACTGATACACTCAACTACCATTGCCACCGCGTGGAAGATGTCGCCCATGTAATAAAAACACACCAACTTCAATAATAAATGCGAGGAAGATGCAGCCCATGTAATAAAAGCACACCAATGTAATGTATCAATGAATGTTAGACTTATGATTGATCAATTTCACAAAATATTTTTAATTATGCCGAAGGCATATCTTAGTGTTAGCTTTTGTAGAATACCTGTCAAACAGGCGAATGTGAATGCTGAAGTAATTTGAGGGAAGTTTTTATATTAATGTTGTTAATCAAAACCATGAAGATATTGTAATTAAAATGATCTTACACTTCACTAAGATCCTTCAAATAATCTCCTTTGTATTTCTTATTGTCACTAATCTCCATCAAACAATTTTCTTTGGGTGATCACATTGTATTTCTTCTCCTCACTAATCTCCATCAAACAATCTTGTTTACTTTGTGAACACATTATGTTTTTTTTTCTTCCGATTATGTCTTCAAGCTTACCCGAGGAAAAGAAAGAAAAGCACACAACTTATTTTTTGATAGGAATTTCTTTTTTCCAAATAAAATTTTTGTAATAAGTTTAATTTTATTTAATTAATGGAAGTTTTAATTTTAAAATTTAAAATTTTGTTTAAAATACTAATTTATTTTAAAATATCTATATAATTGAAATTAAAAAAAATAAAAAATAAATAAATAATTTTACTTTATCTAAAAAAGTTTTACAACACCTACTTATTTATATACTATATATATTAAAAATAAAAATATTTTTTTCTAATGAATGCAGGTATATATTAACCTAGCAATATATATATTATTTGTCAAATAGGTTAGCACAAAAAGAAATGCAGAACTATCTATTTAAACATGTATATGAAAGATATTAAGTTTTTTTTAATCGATTTATCTTTTTACATACATAAGTGGAGGGATAAGGGTAGAGTCTTGATCCGGCTCTACGTGTTGATGTTGAAGTAATTTGGGATGTTCTCAATTTAATAAAGTTTTTTTCACTTTATCTGTTTACATAGAGAAGTGAAAGGATAAGGTTAGAATTTCTATCCATGGTTACATGTTGATGTCCAAGTAATTTGGGGATGTTCTCATTTTAATAAAGGATCAAAACATTTTAATAAAAGATCAAAATATTTAAAAAATATTGTTAAGGTTTATTTTCTATGGGATTTAATTTTTTTTCTAATTAAAGAGTATGATACTAAGTAATATCTAAAAAGTATTGTTAAGGTTGATTGTTTATGAGATTATTGGACAAAATAATGTATCCAAATAAAAAACAAACATATATACTTTCACTCACTCCTTAGATGTACAAGAAAAACAATGATATACAAGGAATGCCAATTGCAAAAAAAACAAACAAATATACTTTCATTCAATCCTTAGATGTACAAAAAAAAACAATGATATAAAACAATAATTAATATAAGGAATGTCAATTACAAAACAAATAAATATAATATGGAAATAAAAGGCAATCATCATTTGATTTACAATATATTTATGACTACTTCGTATGAAATCATTGTAATCAATGGCTAAATTTACTATGTGAGAACTATGGAATCCCTAGTTTACTATGTAAGAACTATGAAATCCCTTAACCATTACTATGTGAGCACTATAAAATCTCGATCATCCAATGTAAAAACAAAATATCCTAACTCAATGTAGAAAAACAACAATAATAATGATCAATTTAATTTACTCTGGAGGCCAATTACAAAACAATACATCCAAATTAAAAAGAGAGATATTACTTTCAAATGCAATTTACAATGGAAAACATAGAATATTTTCAAAATAAAAACCTGTACTCCAATTACAAAACAAAATGTCTAAATTAAAAAGAGAGATATTACTTTCAAATAAAATTTACTATATATATATATATTCAAAATAAAAATACAGAGAAACTACATCCATTTATAAGTAAAAACAAATAATATCCAACAATTAAAAGAAACAATAGTTTCAATTAGAAAAAAGTAATTGAAAAAATGAAAAACTACTTTTTGAAAGAAAAAATAATATATATATATATATATANACATTTAAGAATACAGTGATTGAAAAAGAGAGAAACTGTTTTAAAATTAAAACACAAACATTGCATTCTAACATTTAAGAATACGGACTAATTTTTTTTTGTAAGTAAGAGATTTTATATATAAAGGGCCTTCAAAAAACCAGACCAGAGGTACAAAAACTTGAAAACAACCGCACTGTAGTTACTGAACTGCCCCAATAGAGGGGAAACCAATTCAGCCAGCCGGGTAAGTCTAGCATTTGATAATCTAACAGTCTTATAGAACATAACTAAGCTAACTAAGCTACAACTAAGAGAAGAAACTATTAAAAAGAAAAGAACCCCTGTGGGGTCATACACTTGGTGAGTAACCTGGCCAGGTGGCTAGAACGACTGTGTTCCAAGGCTCCTCTTCAATGGGTGTCCCTTTGCCTTCCAAATGCATGTCAGCGTCCACATTGTTCTCGTCCCTGTTGGCAGCTGGAAGGGCGTCTCCAGGTGGACTGTACACATGCTAGCCTGTCGCTATCGCAGCCTCCGTGTCCTCATGTTTGACCTGCTCCACTACGACCTCTGTTGAACGTTGCGGCTGAGCATTCCTGTCGTCGCTCTCTGCATGGGGTTCCTCTGCTAAAGCCGCGCCTTCTGGAGTGGAGGGGAAAGCATTCTGGAAGGTGGATAAAATCTGAAGGAGAGTCAAGATCTTTCCATCCATAATCTGCAGTCGAAATTGGAGGTCCTCCATTCCCTGACAGAGTTCGAAGACCAGACCATAGAGAATGGTTAAAATTTCTTTCAGCTGTGAGTCAGGGATGGAGTTGGTAGATGCGTACGCGCTATTTCGGGCACTTCGAAAAGGAGGTGGCGCCCCCATGGGAGGCCGTAAGGAGCCAGCTATCGGTGCAAGTGAAGGTTCGATGGTTCTGGAGTTCGATCGGACGGCAAGATATCATGAAAAAGAGCTCAGCGAGCTGTTAGTAATGACTAAGCATTCGAACTGGGAGGCAGGCGGGGTGGAGGAGGCGAGAGGTGCTAGCTCGGACTGCAGAGGCGGCGAGGAGATTGTGGAGGGCGAACCAGGGGGAGAAACAGAGGCTCGGGGCCGAGGAGGATGCCATGGAGAACCTCTTCACGACCGTCCTCTTTGACGCGGCATACTTTTCTTCATTTGAAGGCAGAAAATGACTAAGTGCTCCAGGGAAATGCAGAGATCCTGGAGAGGGCCAAGGGCTTTGAACACCATGAAAGTCCAGGTTAATTCAGGCCAAGGCAGCGGAGGTATGTGGGAGTCAATCCGCGGGCGAGGATGAGAAACAATTGCAGACGAAAAAGCCATAGAGAAGTTCGTAATGAGGGTCGGGCGCACCAGAGTTAATGGTGTTGTAGCAACGTGAAGTCAAATTAATGAATGGTCGAGGCGGTGGTCGTTGGCACGAGCTCATCACATGGCTCCCTGCCTTGTTGGCCTGACCGTTCTCCCTCTTTGCATCATTTGGCTCGCACTAACACCCCATCTGGGGGTTTGTCCACTTCCACAACTTTGCGGATGCATTGCTGGAGAATGGGGTGATCAGGGTTGAGGGATGTTTTGCAAAGCAGTTCTGGTCCGTCCCAGTTGGTCCCCAGATTAGCCAGTTCATCCGCAACTTGATTTGCCTTTCTCCTGATATGAGCAGGTATAACGGCCTGATTGGGTTGTAGCAGATCCATGATAGTCTTTAGCCCGTGTGAGAGTCTCCAACTGGGTGATATTCTTTCCGGGTCCGCTCCATTTAAAATTCTGCTGAAGAGATTGATGATGATTTGAGTATCTCCTTCTACAATCAGCTTGGTGAAATTGTGCTCGATGGCTAATTGCAGTTCTCTAATGAGCCCCCAAAGTTTCGTTGCGTTGTTCGTGGTATGACCAAGGGAGCCTGCGTTAATGAGAATGATGTGTCCATGGTGGTTGCGGAAAACTACTCCGTAACC
>ML789199.1:284919-309968 GCA_009831015.1 Picea engelmannii
AAAAAAAATTATTTAAATTCATACTCCAACGTATACTTAAATTTTTGTATCCGGTAATATGAATTTAAATAATTTTTTTGTATTTACACCGAAGGTGTTCTTTAAGGGGAGATTCCTCTAGAGGCCTTCGTAGTCTGTCCAAAGCCCATTAGAATTTGCCATCTGTTGAAGCCTATCCGAACTTCCCATATGTTGAATGATCGCAATCGATGAATATTCTTTACTTGCCATCTCTTGAATGATCACAATCGATGAATATTATTTACACGTATCTTCTCTTCACCGACTGGAAACTCCTACTTCACTGGATTGATCGCAATCGATGAATCTTCTTTAGACGTATCTTCTCTTCACCGACTGGAAACTCCTACTTCACCGGAAGATCTCCTTCACCTACTTGAAACTCCTACTTCACCGGAAGATCTGCTTAACCGACTAGAAACACTTACTTCACTAGAAGAGGGAAAAGATGACTCGAAACTCCTACATCATCAGATCGAAAGAGGGGAAAGTCGTGGAAGCATATTTGGATGACCATGCTCTGCAACTTCAACTAGAATAAGTCATGTTTTTCTCTAAAGTCATGGATTTCTCTCACTCGTCGCATACATCTCAATTACATCTTGAAGAGGAACCGATAACATCTAAATTTCAATTGTAACTTGCACATGAACTGACAATATCCAAATATACAAATGTTCCCTCTCCGACACCTTTGAATCCATCTGATTCCACTACTCTATCAGAAAATGGTGATCCCACCCAGATGCATATTCATTCTACATGGACATTCAATTATGTGTAGGAACATTAGTTTTTTTTTTACTTTTTGAAATTTCAATTGTGTGGGTGTTGTTTCTACTTTCCTTACTCTCAAGATTCACTTGGTAGGGAAGCAAAAACATATCAGTTACCTCGCCCAAAAGGGTAATAAGGGAAGGGAGTGGTTTGAAAGAATTGAAGATGCCTCTCTTGTGAAAGAAGAGTGAAACATTTGTTTAGAAGCCAAATACCCATCTATTTTTTCAATGGCATGGTTTGTTCGCACAGGTTTTGTTCTACTTGCATGGTCCTGCATATCTGAAGCAAACTGCAAGAAAAAATGGTGACCATTCATTGCCCTGAGCCCAATTGTAGTGACTACTTGAGTAATCAACAGTGTCAATTGATTCTTCCCAAATAAATCCTAGAGGAATGGTGTCTCTCATTGGTGGAAGAGGAGATTCCCAGTTCTCAAAGGTTATTGGTGGAAAATATTTTAGCCATCCACGTTTAGGTTATTGGTGGAACAGATTTTAGCCATCCATGTTTATCTTTGTAAAATGCACTACCTGTTACCCAACTATGGTTTTAACTTCATAACTACAACTATGAAGTACATCAAAACCAGCTTCAATGTAATATGACTCAATACCTTATTTTCATAAAATCAATGCATTTTATGCATTAGCATAAGAAAACCAAACTATGGGATGCATCAAATTATGTAAGTTGCAACAATACAATAATTCACTATTTTCATGGTTAGTTTAACGTTGGAACCAAACACTAGAAGAATCAAAACCTTCAAACTACGCCAACTCACTGGACCATTTCATTCATGAATACAACAAAAAATCACTGCATGCATAAAAACCTGTTACAACTCCTTAAATTTTTGACGAAAAAAAAAATATTCTATTCATCAGACCTTCAAAGTGATTCATGTTTATGCATAAAACTTCCAAAAAGAAGGATTATTTCCACCAAGAAGTTTGAATTACAATAACCCATGTAACATCCTTGTTTCCCCTAGTTTGTAATTAATCATAAAATAGGATTTCCATGCTAAGGCATGTGGACGATGTAAATGTATTATTGTTAAATTGCCCATAACTGACTATTGGGGGATGAAGCCTTGAAGTACGAACCATGATATCTCTAGAGGAAAGAATCAGTTAATGAAGGAAATGACTGGTGGTTGAGTAATCAACCACCCCCATGAATGGAAACATGGGTTGTCAGCCCGAAGTACCGCAAAGACCTGCAGACTCGAGCTTCCTTCTGACAGAAGGAACACGACAGGTCGAAAAACCTTCGAAAAGAAGGAAGGTAACCATAATATGGAGAGACAGATAGCGAGATAAGAGACACCAGACAAGAGTGCAAGCTCGAAAGGAGATGCACGAACCAAAAGGAAGTGCAGAGAACATGACCCGAAGGACCTGAACGTGAGCTTGATGTTGAGGAAGCATCTGATAAACCTCGCAGGGTTGTTGTGATAGAGAGAGTTTCTCTGAGAGATGGCGTAAATTCCCTAGTGATATCATGGCTTGGCACGGGGGTGGCCAGAGTGCTAAGAATGAATGCCTTTGAGCCTATGGTTGGGTGGAAATGCACACACCCACAATCAGTTAGTTGGATGCAACCTGTAATACGTAAGTATTCTCATACCCTATGAAATTGAGTTGTAACTATGTAATAAAATTGGATATACTGGAATGACCCATGAATGTGCATGTTTTCTTAATGGTTATACTGTATCTCTTTATTCTCATTTAAATTGTGTATTTAAGAAAGTATGGAATTGTCTGAGTTGTACACGTAAATGCCCGAGCCCTATGGTGGCTTAAGTTAAAATAAGAGGCCTGTGAGTTCGTCGACCTTGGGCATAGTTGTCATGTGTGCACGTTGACACTCCCAGTTTCCCTAATTCTCCAGGAGGATGGAGTCTGTTAAGATCAAAAGAGGTAGTGCATGTATGCATAGGCTCTCTGTGAGGTGGGCAGAGACCGAGAACCTCTTAAGTCCTAGAGTTGGTGAATGAGCACAAGGGGTGCACGAAAGACCCTTCTAAGTGTTAAGATCAGGAGAAAGAGCACAAAACTATTAAGCCTTTCAGAGATAACAAAGATCAAGAAGAACATCGAGATTGAAGTATCTAAAGGGAATATCTTTTCATTTGGAAGACAAACGAACGATATTAGTTTCGGAGGAGCTGAAGTCCTTCACGATCGTTGGATCGGGAGAAGGGATGCGAGAGTTAATCCCTTGAATCCTTCAAACTTCGTAGGTCCAGCGAATGAGGCATGTTCGTGGTTAAAGAGGTGAATCCTCTAAAGTCCCAAAGTCTCGATGTTAATCTGGGATGTAGATCTGAGGATGCTCGGGAGCTATCCTGACCGTCAGATCTATGAGGTAGTCAGCCCGACGTTGACTGCTTCGGGAGAATAGAGGTTTAGTAACACCAAAACCCCCGAAACCTGAAGTCATGAAGTAACGTGGACCATAGATCTAAGTATCCTTCGGGATCCCTCTCGACCGTTTGATCGAGAAATGTGGGTATCATATTGAGAGCACGTGGGAATGCACATGTCGAGTGATGGTGTTTCCAAGTGTGGCACAATAGTGGGGCCCTGAGAGGAGGTTGTGAATCGTCGATCTGGGGTATATATGGATAGATCAGGACCGTTAGATCTAGGTCGTGTTAAGCTCAACCCTAACCAACTTCGGGAGATTTCAGTCGAGGAGTGAGTCAACATCTCGAAGCCCCAAAGGTCGGAGTAGATCTCGACCGTCCATTATAAAGGATGTGTGTCAGCATATCCTTTAGTCTGGAGCTTGGACACTCCGAGAGGTTATAGGTGGGGAGTAGGTGAAATCGCCGAAGTCCATCGCATCCATTGGCACTAGGAGACACGTGGCGCGAGATCAACATTTCACTGAATCACAGAGTGGGAAAACCAAAGGCAGGAGTTGTGAAAACTCGCAAAATCTGAAGTCACGAGTCCATTAGACCATTAGATCATGAGGAGTATTGGACCATTGATCTGAGGCGAGCGGAGTTCGGGAGTTCAGACTTTGGAGAAAGGGAGGAGAACTAACTCTCGACTTCGTGAAGCGCAAAGTCTCGAAGTGTTTGGGAGTTGGCCCCAGGTCATAGTCGGAGGTCATAACATCGAAAGTTAAAGGAAGGGGCTAGCGCTTGCTAGGCTCTTAGCTCGGAGTTCGGGAGTTCAGGGATCGAAAGAGTTGGGAGTAACTCGCAGCAAATATCCAAAATGCGAACTCACAAGTTGATTTGAACCATTGGATCATGAGAGGAGCGTGGACTGTAGATCTGGTCCCGAGGAACCTCAAAAAATCGGGAGTCAGAAGAAGAGAGGTGAGCATTCTTCCAAAGTCGTGAAACGGGAAGTCTCGATTCACGAGAGAGAATATGGACCGTTGGATCACGGGGAGTCTTGGATCGTTGATCTGACATTGTCGGGAGATCGGAGATCGAACTTCTGGAAAAGAGGTAAGTGAACTAATTTCCAAAATCCCTAAACGCGAAGTCCTGATTCGCAAGAAGAGATCAAGACTGTTAGATCACTGAGGATCATGGACCGTTGATCTAACGTGGGTGAATTTTCGGGAATCAGGGAATCGAGAAAACCAAAAATAGGGGAGTGCTAATTGTCGATCTCACGAAGTACGAAGTCCTGAAACACTCAGAAGCCGGGCCCCAAGTCATAACTGGAGGTCACATCAGTGAAAGTTAAGGGAGGAGCTAGCATGCGCTAGACTCTTTGTTCAGAATTCGGGAAGTCGGGAGAGTCGAGTGACTCACAACAGAATATCCAAAGTGCAAAGTCGCAAAGTGCCTTTTTGGATAGGTGGGTGGTCACAACCAGTGGTCACGTGGAGGAGGCTTGTGTCCGGTGCTAGTTCGCGCGGGTGAAGCTTCGCAAAGACCCGTGGATTGATTTCTTAGAGGTTCCAGTATGGACCTGAAGAGCTATTTCAACTCGGGAATTTTGAAGATCCATTGACCAGGATTAGAGACCGTGGATGGAGGATTTGACTATTTGAGGAAAAATAATTTATTTATTTATTTATGCCCTGTCGTGGGTGTGTTACAACCCGTTACTGAAATAAGGATTGTTTCTGCCAAGACCTTCGAATTACAATAACCCAATACTGAAAATTGGTAAAGAAATGAGTTACATGCACTTAAACATTCCAATCACAACAACCTAAGTATTCACATTTTAAGAAATCCATATATAAAGCATTGTATGCTTCAATAGCTTCAAATTCCCACAACTGAATGCATATATATATATTAAATACAAAACTAATTGATCATCACCTCGTCAAAAGTCGTATCTTGGGTTGCTCCTTGTAGTTTGCAATTCTTCCTGTATACAGGTAAAAATTATAGTTAACTAGGAGAAGAAAAACATAAAATAAAGAATGGTGGGTTGTTTAAGGAGGAATGGTGAGCGGTTTATAAAACAATGTTTACAATTTCAGTATGGTAATATTTTAACATCTTTAAATCACTAAAAGACTACAGATTTATTCATTAACATTACCTGTACTTGAAATACAACCCATTAATTATGTTGTTACATGTCCACTCATTTATTTATTTACAGTGTTTAACATTACGCTCAATCACTATTATCCTTTGAATGGTTTATCTCCTTCAAAAGAAAGTATAATGGAGAAGCTATGGGAGAGAAAGAGAAGAAAATAGCACAAGTAGTTATATACTTTGTCTATATTGATTTGGTGAAAAAAATTTCAATGTAAATTATTAATTCTAAGTATTCTTAATATTAATATTATTGGTACTAAACTTTAAAGTTATTTGCCTCTTATAATTCTCTAAAATATTTGTCATTAATTAAATCGAACAAAAGTTATTGCTACTTCTCTAAAAGATTTGTCGTTAATTAAATCCAGCAATATTTCACGTGATTAAAGTCATGTCCCTTTTGTCAAAACATTAAGCCTGCACACAAGTTGAAAGAATAAATGACGCTGACATAGAAATAAAGATATTGACAGACTCGCTTGTTAGTTTGTTTTCTCGAAATAAAAGCATAAACTCTTCTTTCATGGCTTCCATTCCCAAGATTTAATTCATAGATATAAAATTGTGATCTCAACAAGACACAAGTGATTTTATGAGCTCTCAGGGATTAGAATGGATTAACGTAAATTTATTTACGTTATAATTCAATGTGATAGTGTCAAGCCATGTCAAGCCACTTGAGACAGCTTTATATATTTTAATATTTGTTTCTTTATATATTTTAATATTGTTTTTTCTTTTTTTCTTTTTGCTAATACGTTTTTATTAGCTATTCATTAATTTTAGTTTATATATAATTTATAATATTTTCTTATTAACTATTCATTAATATATATATATATATATATATATATATATATATATATATATATATTCTATGAAAAAGTTATCACTCAACTAAAAAAGTTAAATATAAGAGTTTTAGTGTGCTGAAAAGGTGACACAGACGTATACATCAAAAGAAAACAAATATAAAGTCTTCTACTATATTAGATATATTATAAATCATATCCTCCTTAACTTAATTATTTGACATGGATGATGACAAGGTGACATATTGACTGATTGTCACCTTATTGAGTTCACAAGGTGATTTCTGTAGTTCAGTGAAATATATTTGAATCGTTGCTACACCACATCCTAACACACACAGTGTGTGTGTGTTAGGATGTGGTGTAGCAACGATTCACATGGACATGTTACTTCTCTCTTTAGCATTTATTGAGATGTGACTTTTAATATAAAATATTGCTTAGTTTTTACAATTTTATTAGAAGGGGTTGTTTGAAGCATTATTGAAATCAATTATGCTTTGATCATGCTTGAGCCAAGGAGTTAGTTTCTAATAGTTTTCATAAAAGTCTAGATGATTTTGGTGTTAGTAGGGATCAAGTGTGACAAACATGCATATTAAATTTTTGAGCATTGTTGTTCCTGAGATTAAACTTAAGGCTCAAAGAATAATGTCAGGCATCAGGAATAAAATGAAAGTTTTAATGTTTTCTTTTTCTACCTCAGTTATGTGAGAAAAATTCCTTAAATCGAATTAATAGTAATAGCAGCACAGAGGCCGTATTTCGTGTCTGAGTCAAAATTGAAAATATTGAATGTAGTGAGAGAAAAACATAAAGCTGTTAGACAAAGCAAGACATCAATTACTGAAGAATATTACTTTGTTACAGTGGAAGAAAATAGATGGTATAACCTTAAATGAAGCATAAAATGTAGTAATCCAAGTAGCTCATAGGTCTTGATTTATTCACAGCAAATACAAAGGAAAAACTATTTGCTTAACATATTACTAATTAAAAATGATTGTAGTAGTTTGCGTACTAAATTGAAATCAAGTATTCATCAAGGAAATACATAAAGAGATGTTGAGATATGGAAGGACAAAAGAACACATGACCCAAATTGGATAAAATGTGGAATCATTGGTCTGCACATGTATTAATTCTCAATGAGGAGAGTTTTCTCAATTACATTCGACAAGAAGCAGTCTTTGTTAAGTCTTCAAACTATGTATTTATACAAAAATGATCTCAACCCGAAGCGGTTGGAATTCTCATAGCCTAAAAATGAGAAATATTACAATATGCAAAACTGAAAGGTCTCATAATCATTTCCTTGGTCCATTCATCTGCAGGTAGAGACGTTTCGTCTCCATATCCTCCAGCTCGGAAATAGATGGCCTCTAATCATGACCTATGTGAATGGTACGTACATGTTGTCTCATTTATTTCCAGATGTGTTGGCTTTCCCGTGTTCGACACAATGGATACATCTGCTTACTAACTGTACTACTAACACAGAAGGTTATGTTGTTTCGTTTTCCTCGAAAATGTACAACTTCTTTTCTATATGGGGCAACTTATCCTGTATTCTCCTTGCTTCCAAAGATGTAGCTTGTAGCTGTAAACTGGGATTAACTATCCATTTGTTAATCTGGATAAGGTCGATTTGTTTCAATTGTTGGATGGTCATCCAAGCTTCTTCTATGCTTGTCTTAGCATTATGTTGATTTTTCGCTATGTCAATCTGCCCCAGGGCCTCAGAGATACTATCTCTTTCAACGTCCAGTAACCCTTTGTCGAGTGAAGACAATGATTCTTCACAAGCTTTATTTACTTCCCTAGCTAATCTTTTGCTTTCAGCCAAGTTTGTTTCCCAGGCCTTCAGGATTATGTCGCCTCGGGTTTGCTCATAACGAGACAATCGAGGGATCTATGCTACTTCATCTTTCGATGCTATTAAAATGGCCTCTTGGAACTTAGCCCGAGCTGCAATAACTTCTCTCTCCTTAATGTAAATTTTATTTAGAGAAAGGTCTGCCACTCGATAACAACTTTGAACAACTTCTACTTTTGTGAAAATATCTTACTAGGCTAATTCCAGCTTCCTGTGCACTTCTAATTCCTGCTTGAAAAGCGACCACCTCTATTGCTATAACTTCCGCTAAATTTATTTTGGCCTGCAGTTGTTTGATCAACTCTTCCCGTTGAATGGACTTTTCTTTATTGGCCTGTGAATTTTTATGCATTTCATCAAGGCTAGTTTTGAGCTGCTGAATATGTTGTTTGTCTTTGGCTCTTATTTGTTCAAAACTATTCATCTAATCTCTTACCTCTTGTTCGGTGGTTCTCATCTGGATTTGCAATTGCCTTACTAACTAATGTCTCTACTTTAGTTGCTTTGCTAGATTTTCTACTGAATATTGATTGGTCGTGGCAAAGGCACACAATGAGCTCGCCATTTCCCTAGCAAAATCTGTATCATCCTAGCCTTGTCCATCATACAACATCCTCTGCCTTTTTACTGTTGCACCATCCTTTTGATGTGTTTCTCTTTTAACTATATCCCTCCTCTTCTTGCTGAAAAGGAAGTTGGAAGGAGGCATTTCTTCAGTTGAAATTGGACTAAGGTTTTCTATAAATACAACTTCAGCGTTTGGATTCCCCTAACTGGACTGTAAAGGTGTCAAAGACATAATAGGGCTACCTATTTTGGTGAACTATGGTTGCTCTGTTGTGTTGGTAGCTGATTTGTTTGGTATGGACGGAGGTGTATCCTGTCCCTATCAAAGCTTCAAATTGTGCTTTCGCTTGATTGCCTGGTGGATTTGACAAAGCAGTATCCTCCTTCTACGTTAAAACTTCAGCTTTCTTTGAACTTCCTTGAATGTCCTGTTCGTTGGGCCCTCCTGTTTCCAAACCCTGAGTTGTAACTTCCTGTGTAGATGGAGATATATGGGTTTCTCCCTGTAAAACTTTAGGCAAACCATTTCTTCTGTGTCTTTGGAATTTGTAGAAGTCAGCTAATTGCTTTGGAGCCAGAGTTCATAATCTGCTCAACACTTCTAGGTACAACCTTTCTCCTCGGAATATTTCATTCCGTGGGGAATTTTCATGCTCATATTTCTTTAGATTGTGTAGGGCCAAGTGATTTCCCACAATTTTCTGGGGATTGTGCTTCTTGATCTCAATATTAACCAGCTTAATGTCTTCTAGGGCTGCGACCTCCACTTTCAAGTGGCTGAAATCTAACAATGTGAACATACCAACCTACAAAGGAAAGGTTGGCCATACTTTTTTCTGCGCTTCTTTTAATTCTTTATTGATCCCCCCTGTCACAGTTTGATATGCTACCTCTCGGAACACAAGCCGATCTGGTAGAAACTTTGGTAAAGCATGTGGGGGAACTGAACATCCAAAAACCCTGATGTAGGAAAATTGTTCCTTAATATACCAGTCTGCTATTTTCCCTAGGTTGACTGCGATCCTCTTTGAAATCCTGGGAGGCAGGAAACCATAGAGGGCAATGTGCATTGACACCACCACATAGTGACAGATTTCATAGAAGAAATCTTTTGCTTTATCCTCCTGCAGCTTTGAGTGATATAAATGTATGGGTTCAGCGCTGGTCGGAGTCCATCTCCAACTCATCAGAGGAAAAGGCATCATAAAACAAATGGCATCCATAATGTAAGCTGACATGTAGCAAGGGGCAGGTTTCCCTTTGGCCTTCAATGACTGATACTTTGTGATTTCCTTGGCCATATTGTCTGATAATATCTTGGCCCAGTCGAAGGAATATCCTTCTACCACTTCATGCATTATTGGTACCCAGGCCAACAAGAAGTGAGCAGAGTCATTCCTCCTGAAAAGTCTACATAAAATCATGGCCACATAAAACATATGGGTGTTTAATGATGTTGTGGAATATATGCCATGGGTGTCTGCTCTGAAATTCTCAGGGCATGCCCACCAGTCCTTGATTAAGTTAGGGTAGTTATTTTCATATTGTTTGCACTCTTCTTTGTCGAAATCCATTAGGAAAGTGGCGTTGTAGTTGTATTTGAAAAATGGGGACAGTTTGTACATTACCAGTAAATGCTCCGGTCGAAAAAATCCAAGAACCACTTTCTGTGAATTGCACATGCTCCTGGTCGAGACGTCAACATTCTCTAGAGCCCAGCCTATCTTGTCATTATATGGCATGAGCCTCGGTCATGCGGCTATTTTATGCAGCTTTGATTGAGCTATATACTTGAGCTTCGTAGCATGGGTTTCTGTTACCTCATCGCCCGAATCCTCTGGGTAATTAATCAACTCATATTGTAGAATATCAAATAGCTATGCCCAAGATTTCATAGAATCGATAACTCTTGGAGAGGTGTCCGAGAGGATATTTGTGTTTGGGCTCACTCTCTCACCAGCTGCTTTACCCATTTTTTGCAGCGCCATGATATTAGCGAGTTCAGAACCATGTTATCATGTTACAAGGAAACACAATAACTTCTTAGCTTGCTAAAACTTGTTGTTCTGCGAGAATGAAAATGAAATTCAAAATCCAATATCCTTATTCACCTTAAGTGTATTGATTTACGAATACCTTTTCTGACGATGCATTCATTTACTTTAATGAAAAATGTCTAGGTGGTGATCTGTGATCTTATTTGGAATTATGTCATGGAGCCGTAATTAATGCCATTAATACTGGAGGTTCATGATCAGGACCTTGTATAAATGAGATTTAAAATTTCCCAAATGGCGGTTTAGCGAAAATTTAATTGCGAGATAATCATGTTTAACCCATTAATTAATCATGTTTTAGTGTTAATTGTTTCGGGTATTCGAACTTCGGGATTTTCAGATATAGCTCAAGATGAAATATCCGAACTTTGAAATGACAAAACGATTAATTAATGTTAATCACTTTTTAGCTTTAATTAACCTCGTTTAAGTTTGAAACACTTTGGGTGTTCGGACTTCGGGATTTTGATAGTAGCTCGAGACAGGATCTCCGAAAATCGATATCACGAAGTGATTAATTATTGAATAATTAATTTTTGACTTTAATTAACCCTTTTTAGTGTTTAATGTATTTCAGAAGTTTGGACCTTGGGGATTCAGGATGCGATGGATGGCGAATATCCGAACTTTGAATATGCGAAGTTATTAATTAACCTTTTAATCAGGATTAACTTATTTAATTGGGGTTTAGCTTTTTTGGCATTTACATGCTTCGTGCATCGGCAAAACAACTTTATTGGATTTTCGACACACCATTACCCTTAGTGAGGTGTTAAAGCTTAGGAAGGTATATGTGTATGGTGAATAGGCTCTATCGAACGCTTTTCACGTATCGGGGTTTTGAAGGTATGACATGTCGAAACGCCTAAGGTGCGAAACTCCGAAGCAGTCTCTAGTGGTTTGACCTTTTAATAATCAGGCGGCTCCAAAAACTCGGGGAACAAGGGATTGTTCGATCAAATGAAAACTTCATCAATGGTGAGAATCAAGCGCATTTTATTCTTATTTTAACTGTGAATGAAATCTATTTAAAATCTAAAGTTTAGAAATATATATGTGTTCCAACATAGGATCCATCTAGGGATCACATCTCCTTGTGAGACACAGAAGAACAGTAGACGAGGTGCCTTTATTGGGTAAATGGAGTCATTATTGCATTTTTGTGAAACACATTCATAAAAAGGATCATAATGAGAAAGAGAGTTTCAACCAAAACATAGAAAACATTTAAAACACATCAAATCATGACCTTCAGTTAGGCTATTTGAGATTTCTCTTTCTTATAACCGGATTCGGATTTGCTTAAGATAATCAAAGTAACTTTAGCTGGAACATCAGGTTTTGGTCGATTTCGTCCGCATCAAGGTTAAGTATATGTAACATGTTTTTTTATGGGGATCCCTCGTTGGTTCAGAATGTAAATCTTACTGAAAAAGAATTAGAGTTAGAGTATATCATGTAGACACATATGACAACCATACATATATCATAGATATTTCTTCACTCCCAACGAGCTTGTTCAGTACCCCGGTGAAGTTGCCTACTTCTCCCATTGAATTTCCTTTCACCACTTCAATTTATGTTTTTTGCATTTAAATGCTGAGATGAGGGCAATCATTTAATGAATTTCCTTTCATCATCTCTTTTTTGGACAAAATGGGGGCAATCGATTTTTCGAATTTCCTTTCACCATTTGTCTTGGACTAGATGGGGGCAATCAATTTACGAATTTCCTTTCACCATCTATCTTATATTTTAATATATGAAGCGGGGGCAATCAATCTGTATGTAACATACAAGGGATGATTTATGTTTTAGATATTCAAATAAAAGGTCTGTCATAATATTTTAAGTATACTCCAAAACTATTTTTCTTTCAATTTTCAATACCTCTTCACCTATTGAGAAGATTTTATAGGGGATTTTTTTAAATTTCAGGGATTAACCTTGAGAGAACTTAGTCAGTTAAAACTAGATAAGAGAGCTAAAGTTATTAGGATTAGCCTAAACATACTTTCTTTCAGTTAGAGTGAAAGCGACATACAAATTTTCGCCTAATATTATTTTGAAGACATGTTTTTGAGTTTTTAGAGTTAAGGTGAAATATTTTCTCTCTATGAAGACCAAGGAGAGGTATTTAGAATCATAGGACAATCAAACTCGAAGATGGGCAGGAAAAAAATAGAATGAAGGTTCAGAGGTTCGGTTGCGAACCAGATTTTTTCCACACAAGCTTGTCTATTGATTCTCGAATTTTCTTCAAGGTATTTTTATTCTTGTTTCTTTTGATTGATTTGATTTTATTTTTATATTTTGATTTTATTCTATTTTTTATTTTAGTTTTATTTTAGTTTTATTCCATTCACAGAAAACTTTAGGATTAAGCTATAATTTTATATTTCTCTGGTTGTCGATCTGGTGACAATATATATATATATATATATATATATATATATAGATGAGACTTCTTTCATATTAGCAAAATTCTCTTGAAATTTAAGCTTGGGTACTAGGGTAGAGGCTCATACCTTAGACCTTCTTTATGCATTCAATCAAGTTGATCATTTATTCATCACCTGTTTTGAGAGAAAATCAATGTTCTAAAAAGTGAGTGTTATTTTTCCGATATATCTTTATTCTCTTAGTTGTCAGGAAACATTCTGCGTGAAAACAAACATAAAAAAATATCAGAACTCTTGCAGAAAAAGAAACGACATGTATTACCTTTTTTATATTTCTATTTTTATGACATCAAACAGACCTGGTCTATTTACAGTGAAAGAGAAAAACTTACCAAAGAAACAAAAAATTGCAAATTAAAGCATAAAACTCAAACGGGTATATACAGTGGGGATTTGGAACATTTTTAGTGCATGAAGTTCTTCAAGTAAGACATGTTGATAGGAGCGTTAAGGATTTTTCCATCCAGGTTTTCTAATAGGAATGAATTATTTCCCTCATCAACCATGATCTTGAAGGGTCCACACCAGATGTGGTCGAATTTACCGTGCTTTCCTGCGTCCTCTTTTCTAACATCCCATTTCAAAACTAGGTCACCAGGGAGAAATTCCCTATCCTTAGCTTTTTTGTCAAACAGGGCTTTCATGTTATCTTGGTATTTCTGAAGTTTCTCATCCACTTCAGCCCTATTTTGCTGGACTTCGATTAACTGATTTATTCTTCTGGTGACATCATTCGACTCTTTCTTCGCATCTTGCCAAAGATTCATTACGGGAAAAGCAAGATTTATAGGGAGTACCATATCGGTGTCGTACACCATTTGAAATGGAGACATCCCGATCGATTTTTTAGTGCCAACTCGATTTTCCCACAAAGCATATTTTAGATGAACATGCTAGGCTTTCTTATTTTTGGTCAACACCTTTTTGATGATGGTGATCAAACTCTTATTCGATGATTCGACCAACCCATTTCCCTGAGGATAATAGGCCATGGAATGTCCTAATACAATATTATACTTCTGACAGAAATTGACCATCGCCATGGATTTAAAGGCTTGGGCGTTATCAATAACTATTTTTTGGGGACAACTGGATCTTGATAAAATGTTTTCTTCTAAGAAGTTGATCACTACTGAGTCCGTAGCATTCCGTGTCGGAATGGCCTCTACCCACTTTGTAAAATAGTCTGTGGCGGTTAAGATCCATTTTTGTTGTGCGTTGGACTGTGGATGGATCTCGCCAATGAAATCCAGACCCCATTGTTGGAACAAAGATTTTGTTTTAACCGGAATTAAGGGTAGTGTAGGAAGATTTTGTTTGCCTAAGAATAATTGACAGGGGTTACAGGCTCTGACTTTGGTATTTACATCAGTAAACAGTTTCAACCAATAGTATCCAGCTTTCAGGATCTTATAGGTCGTTGCCCTCCAGGCATGGTGCCCTCCACACACTCCTTCATGAAATTCATTTATGACTTCCTCCATTTCAGATTCAATTAAGCAGCTTAGTAAAAAGCCTAGAGGATCCTTCCAATATAATTGACCTTCAATGATGCAATACTTTACCGCATGTAGTTTCAACATCCTTGTTTTGGAAGGAGTCATATCACTCGGGCACTATAGAGTCAAGAGGTATGAAAAAATGTCGCTATACCAAGCCGAGGAAGAGAACTTTCCTTGAACCTGAGTCGTAGGTGTATGATCATCAAATTCTTCTATGTGTGGGAGATCTTTGTAGGATTGCAAGTGATTCATCCCAAGTGCCCTGAAGTTTGATTCTGCCAGTAGTTTTGCTAACCCTTGGCCTTTGACAAGTTTAGTTGGCTTTACCTCAAGATCAAATTTCTAAATCTTAGCTAGCCATCGACCTCTTTTTCCGTCACTATCTGGCTGAACTAATATGTCTTTAACAGAACTGGTCGGTACATAGGAAATTACTTTGGAATGCAGTACATAAGTTCTGAAAGCCTTGAGGGCTTTCACTATTGCATATGCCTGTTTTTCCAGTATGTCATATTTCAACTCGACGTCTCTGAGAATTTTACTAAAAAAATCTATTGGCTGCTCGAAAGCTTCATTATTCTTTTGTAAAAGCACGGTTGCGATAGTGTGTTCGGAGGCGAATGAAAAAATCAAGAATTCTTTCGTATAATCTGGGATGGCCAGCACTGGTGCTTCTCTTATAAATTTATTGATGTGTTTGAAGGATACTTTATCTTCAGTTGTCCATTTGACCTCGATGTCTTTCTTGAGCATATCTGTAATTAGTTTAACAATTTCAGCGAAGTTTGGAATGAATCTTCTTAAAAAATTAATTTTTCCTAAAAACGATTGGATTTCTTTTCTGTTCCTAGGAATATTGATTGTATCTATACCTTCAACCCTTTTTGGATCAATTTTAATTCCTTACCTGGATACTATATGGCCCAAGATTTTACCTTCCTGCATTGCAAAATGGGATTTCTTGGGATTTAGGGACAAACTGAATTTTCGACATTTCTCGAACATTTGTTTGAGGTGTACTAGGTGCTCTACATCAGAGTTAGAGAAAACAGTTAAATCATCAAGATAAATCACAACAAACTTATTTCTCTCATCGACAAAGGTGATGTCCATTGCTCGTTGGAAAGTGGCCCCTGCATTCATCAGACCGGATGGCATTTTATCGTACATGAAAGTACCCCATGAAATGGTAAACACGGTTTTTTCTTTATCATCTTCGTGGACTGCAATTTGATTGTAACTTGAAAAGCCGTCAATCATAGACATCATGTTAGCCCCGACCACCTTTTCTAGAACGTGATCCATTTTAGGGAGCAGATAATTATCTTTAAGGGATGATCTGTTCAAATTCCTGAAATCTACGCAGAGTCTGATTTCATCATTTTTCTTCCTGAACGGGACCAAGTTGGCTACCCACTCAGAGTATCTGAGCAGAACAATAATCTTTGCATCCAGAAGCTTTTTCACTTCCCTTTCTATTACAGGCAGAAGTATAGGGTTTATCTGTTTGTGTTTCTGCCTGAAAGGTTTAATGCCTTGTTTTAAAGGGATTTTATGTTCGATGGCAGTTTCTTAGTTCATCGTAAGACCAAGCAAAAACATATTTGTATTGCTTGAGCAACTTAGCACATTTACCTTTTATTTTGGGTGGAAGTTACTTAGATAATTTGACAACATTTGGGGTTTCCTCGGTGCCTATATTACAATCTTCAACCTCTTCTGGCTTAGGTTGCAAAGTAGACTTTAGGGGGATATCATCATGATCAAACAATCTTTCCAAAGGAATCATACCTTTAGGGATCTGATTGTTTTTCAGCACTAGCATGTAGTGATTATAAATCTTATCCTGGAACTCTTGAGGATCTTCACCTTCCTGCATGATCCAAGCTGGGTCATTCTGATTTTCCTGATCAATGTGTGTTTCAGAAAATTCATCTACCATCTCTAGAAATTGTTTGATCTGCTCATCATCTTCAAAGACCTACTAGTGTTGCACATTATTTGGTATTGAGGGCCTGTGCCTCATTTCTATGTGATACTTTAACTTAAGGACAATAGGTGGCCTAAAAGCAGTAACTGCTTTTGCTAGAGAATCGGCTTGTTGATTCTCTATCCTGGGGATATGATGAATATTAAACGACAAGAAAAAGTTTTCTATAAAATCCCAGGCGCAATTTTTTTATGATCTTAGCCTTGGATGCTTGGATTGATACTGTTTCCTTATCTGTTTTACAATCAATTCTGCATCACCATAAACTATTAGTTTTTCAATTTTCAATTTTCTGGCAGCCTCTAATCCTAAGACCAGAGCTTCATACTCACACACATTGTTTGTATAATCGATTTCCCACTGTAATCTATATGAGAAAGGAATAATCAATTCGTCTCCGGGTGATACGAACAACACTCCAGCTCCTGCTCCTTCTCAAGAGGAAGCACCATCAAAGAACATTTTCCAAACTCCTACACTATTTACATCTTTATTTGTTTTTTCTTCTTTTTCTTTTTCTTCTTTTGTACAATTTTCTTCTATACATTCATCAAAATCATCAATAATCGATAATATACAGTTTCCCAAATCCCGATCGACGACCTATATCGGATAGTTATTAGGGTTTTGTGGGTCACTTACAGTATATGCCAACCTTGTCTCTCTGTATAGACGGGTGAACTGTCCACCGAAGATTGGGATCGTTTCATACGTCATGTCCAGTTGAAGTGATCCTCCAAGTTTAGAGCCCCAAGACCTAGATGACAACATTTGATACTTTGCAGGGACATCAACGACGACTACATCCATCAGAATACTCTTTACTGGAATCTGTGCAAGATTAACTACCAAATATTTAATCATACCAAGACATTTAAATTTTCTTGAATCAAAAGAATATAGATCTTGGTAAGGTCTAGTAATCTCGAGACCCAGTTTCTCCATAATAACTTTGGGCATTAAGTTGTGGGAAGCCCCAAAATCCAACATACAATTATGGAGTAAGTGATCATGTACAGTCAGCATAATATAAAAAGGAGCAACAAAATCCTTAGTATTTTCAATATGCGGACCAAACATTATAGTAGGTCTTTCATCTTCTAAATTAATAACATCTACATGACTTTCGACTTCCGAAAAATTTATCATCTTTGCAATTTGCTTTCTATACATTGGATTTTTCGCTAGTTCAACCAGAGGTACATGAATTTTTATTTTATTAATTTCTTTTTCCATATTGAAACTTCCAATTGACTTTTTGGCTTCTCTGGTTGGGATCTTTGTTTCTCTTTTTTCTGGTCTATTAGTCTGTGTTGCTTTTGTTTTGGCTGTCTTTGTTTGGGCAACCTGTGTTTCAATTGTTTTTGTTTTGGCAGCTTGCGTTTTAGTGGATGGTTGAGCTACCTCATTCGTTTTACTTCTCGACAAGATCTTCTTCGGTTGAGAAGTTGTAGAATTTTTATCTCTAGGCCTTAAATTATACTTCAGTTGTAACTTGGCCATTATAGAGTTGATGATTTCTTGATAAGCATAATCTTCCATATTATTTATGTTGTCATCATTGTTAAAAATGGATCCTACGTGTAAAGATCTCTCATAATCTTGACTCATTAAGTGAGGTTCTTGATCATCATCGCTAAGATTATTTATGTCTTCCTCTAAATCCTCAAAGTTTTGCATGTTGTCTCCCCGCATAAAATTTTCACTTTTAAAAGGGGCCTGAATCTTTTGATCTTCATTTTTGATAGGTCTTTGTTGCATTTGAGGGTTATGATTCCTCTTGAAATATTTTCTAGAGAACTGATCAGGTTTGGCTTGGTCTAGTTCCATTCTAGATATTTTATTTGATAATTCTTTGATTATCTTAGCCATGTCATCCATTTTATCTTTTGTGGTCCTCCCAGATCCAGAGGGTCCTGCTTGTTCCCTGAAGCGTTTAGGATAATTGGTTCATGTTTCAGCCTTGTCTTTTAATTTTATAGATGCCATCATGTTTGACTCGATTTCGATGTCGTCATCTTGCATTCCTGCCAGAGTGGCAAATATTCTTTCCCTCAAAAGTAGGGCAAAGTCAGGCTCAAAAGCTCCTACGAAAGTGACCTTTGCCGCCGGTTGGGAGGGTTTAACTTCAACCGAGATCTTATGGTAGAGTTTGTTAAACCTATGAGTAAATTCAAGAACCGACTCAGAATTCTTTTTCCTTAGGGCCCCGAACTCGGTTAGATAATAAAGATGATCTTTCTTTTCTCCCCATTGTCTTAAAAAGGCATTTTCCAGCTCATCATATGATCTTATAGAATTTGTCGAGAGCCCTCGGAACCAGGTTCTCACCTGTTCTTCGAAGGTTTGAACTAACAGCCTCGAGTAAACGTCTTCGTGTTCGATACCGAGAATGTCGACGAACTGATCAAAGAAAACTATATGTTCAGTTGCAGTTAAGTCTCCTTCCCCTACGAATTTACGTAATTTCTTCATGTAGTTTTTGGGTAAATCATGGAGGGGAACATTAAGGACCAGGGGAGCATATCTGGCCGCTACCTTGGAAAAAATATGAGGAGGTGGACCTTGTCCACCACCTCCGGTAGCACCTCCTCCGACAGCATCCATCAAGGGTCTAAGAGATAAACTTTGGGAATTATAAAGGGGATTTTCAAATATTTTGAGTGACCTTTCGGTTACTTTGGGATGTGACGAGGGAAGTTCTGGAGGCTAACCATCAGGGGATGGAAAATATGAAAAAGAGGGAAAAATAAAACTTGGCCTGGTTTCCTCAGACTTACAAGAGATATACATAGGGGAACCAGTAGGGGTTGAATCAGGGTATAAAATAAATTCCTCAGGGTTTCGAAAAAGTGAGACTTTTACTTCAGGAAGAGAGCTTATCGTAGGAATATCAATAAACTCGGGTATTGAAAGAGATCTTTCGCCTTTATTGGTAGAGGGTTCAGTCGAATCAATTTCATATTTTACTTCGGGTAAAACCACTTCGGGGTTTCTGAGTTCGACTTCAGGTTTATTAGTAGATACCTCTCCGAAAAGGGTTTGTGAAGAACTTTCTTTCGGGGTTAGTTTTTCAAGAGGAACCTTAGAAATAGTTTGTGCAACTTTGGGTTGGTAAACCTTACTTTTTGACGTAGTGGTTTTTTTGAGATATCCCCTTGGTTTTAATATCTTTTTGGGGTCTGATACAGGCGTAGTCTTCTTATTGTCTGGGTTCTTTCTGGTATTCTTTCGGTTGAATGCCAGTTTACTTGTGGTGGAGTCGCCTAGTGAAAGACAAAAATTAGCCTTATTATCATATTCAATCTTTGTTCACTATCAAAGAGAGAAACTTACCAATGTCGTTCTCCCAGGGAAAAATAACTTCGTTTCTCCGTCCTCGGCAACGACGCCAAAAATATGTTGTTACTGATATTAAACTTAAGGCTCAAAGAATAATGTCAGGCATTGGGAATAAAAGGAAAGTTTTAATGTTTTCTTTTACTACCTCAGTTATGTGATAAAAATTCCTTTAATTGAATTAATAGTAATAGCAACACAGAGGCTGTATTTCGTGTCTGAGTCAAAATTGAAAATATCGAATGTAGTGAGAGAAAAACATAAAGATGTTAGACAAAGCAAGTCATCAATTACTGAAGAATCTTACTCTGTTATAGTAGAAAAAAATAGATGGTATAACCTTAAATGAAGCATAAAATCTAGTAATCCAAGTAGCTCACAGGTCTTGATTTACTCATAGCAAATATAGAGGAAAAATTGTTTTCTTAACAGATTACTAATTAAATATGATTGCAGTAGTTGTCGTACTAAATTGAAATCAAGTATTCATCAAGGAAATACATAAAGAGATGTTGAGATATGTAAGGACATAAGAACACATAACCCAAACTGGGTAAAATGTGGAATCCCTGGTCTGCACTTGTATTAGTTCTCAATGAGGAGAGTTTTCTCAATTACATTCGGCAAGAAGCAACCTTTGTTAAGTCTTCAAACTATGTATTTATACAAAAATGATCTCAACCCGAAGCAGTTGGAATTCGCATAGCCTAAAATTGACAAATATTACAATATGCAAAACTGAAAGGTTTCATAATTGTTTCCTCGGTCCATTCATCTACAGGTAGAGACGTTTCGTCTCCATATCCTCCAACTAGGAAATAGCTGGCCTCTAATCATGACCCATGTGAATGGTATGTACAGGTTGTCTCATTTATTTCCAGATGTGTTGGCTTTCCCGTGTTTGACACATTGGATACATCTGCTTACTAACTGTACTACTAAAACATAAGGTTCTATTGTTTCGTTTGCCTTGAAAATGTACAACTTCTTTTCTATATGGGGCAACTTATCCTGCATTCTCCTTGCTTCCAAAGATGTATCTTGTAGATGTAAACTGGGATTAACTATCCATTTGTTAATCTGGATAAGGTTGATTTGTTTCAATTGTTGGATGGTCATCTGAGCTTCTTCTATGCTTGTCTTAGCATTATGTTGTTTTTTCACTATGTCAATCTTCCCCAGGGCCTCAGAGATACTATCTCTTTCAACGTCCAATAACCCTTTGTCAAGTGAAGACAATGCTTCTTCACAAGATTTATTTACTTCCCTGGCTAATCTTTTTCTTTCAGCCAGGTTTGTCTCCCAGTCCTTCAGGATTATGTCACCTCGGGTTTGCTCGAAACAAGACAATAGAGGGATCTCTGCTACTTCATCTTTCGTTGCTATTATAATGGCCTCCTGGAACTTAGCCCGAGCTGCAGTGGCTTCTCTCTCCTTAATGTAAATGTTATTTAGAGAAAGGTCTGCCACCCGCTAATAGCTTTGAATAACTTCTGCTTTCATGAAAATATCTTGCTGGGCTAATTCCAGCTTCCCGTGCACTTCTAATGCTTGAGCTTAAAAAACGACCACCTCTACTATTGTAACTTCCACTAAATCTATTTTGACCTATAGTTGTTTGATCAAATCTTCCTGTTGAATGGCCTTTTCTTTATTGGTCTGTGAATTTTTATGCATTTCATCAAGGCTAGTTTTGAGTTGTTGAATATGATGTCTGTCACTGGCTCTAATTTGTTCAAAATTCTTATTCATATGATCTCTTACCTCTTATTCGGTGGTGCTCATTTGGCTTTGCAACTGCCTTACTAACTAATTTCTCTGCTTCAGCTGCTCTGCTAGATTTTCTACTGAATATTGATTGGTCGTGGCAAAGGCACCCAATGAGCCCGCCATTTCCCTAGCAAAATCTATATCATCATGGCCTTGTCCATCATACAACATCCTCTGCCTTTTTACTATTGCACCATCCTTTTATGCATTTCTCTTTTAACTATAGACCTCCTCTTCTTGCTGAAAAAGAAGTCGAAAGGAGGCATTTCTTCAGCTAAAATCAAAGTAAGGTTTTCTATAAATACGAATTCAGCGTTTGGATTCCCCTGACTGGGCTGTAAAGGTGTCAAAGACATAATAGGGATACCTATTTCGGTGAACTGTGGTTGGTCTATTGTGTTGGTATCTGATTTGTTTGGTATGGATGGAGGTGTATCCTGTCCCTTTGTTAATCAAATCTTGAAATTGAGCTTTGGCTTGATCACCTAGTGGATTTGACAATGCAGTATCCTCCTTCTGCGTTAAAACTTCATCTTTCTTCAAACTTCCTTGAATGTCCTGTTCGTTGGGCCCTCCTGTTTCCAAACCCTAAGTTGTAACTTCTTGTGTAGATGGAGATATCTGGGTTTCTCCCTGTAAAACTTTAGGCAAACCATTTCTTCCGTGTCTTTGGAATTTGTATAAATCGACTAATTGATCTGGAGCCAGAGTTCGGACATTGCTCAAGACTTCCAGGTACGACCTTGCTCCCTGGAATATTTTATTCTATGGGGAAGTTTCATGCTCATATTTCTTTAGATTGTATAGGGCCAAGTGATTTCCCACGATTTTCTAGGGATCGTGCTTCTTGAACTCAATATTAACCAGCTTAATGTCTTCTAGGGCCGCGGCCTCTACTTTCGAGTGGTCAAAATCTAACAATGTGAACATACCAACCTGCAAAGGGAAGGTTGGCCATAATTTTTTCTGTGCTACTTTTAATTCTTTATTGATCCCCCCTATCACAGTTTGATATGCTACCTCTTGGCACACCAGCTGATTTGGTTGAAGCTTTGGTAAAGCATGTGGGGGAACTGAACATCCAAAAACCCTAATGTAGGAAAATTGTTCCTCAATATACCAGTTTTTTATTTTCCCTTGGTTGGCAACGATCCTGTCTGAAATCCTAGGAGGCGGGCAACCATAGAGGGTGATATGCATCGGCACCACCACATAGTGATAGATTTCATAGAAGAAATCTTTTGATTTATCCTCCCACAGCTTGGAGTGATAGAAATGTATGGGTTCAACGCTGGTTAGAGTCCAACTCCAACTCATCAGAGGAAAAGGTGTCGTAAAACAAATGTCATCCATAATGTAAGCTGACATTTAGAAAGGGGCAGGTTTCCCTTTACCTTCAATGACTGATACTCTGTGATTTCCTTTGTCATATTGTCTAATAATATCTTGGCCCAATCGAAGGAATATCCTTCTGCCGCTTCATGAATGATTGGTACCCAGGCCAACAAGAAGTGAGCGGAGTCATTCCTCCTAAAAATTCTACATAACATCATGGCCACATAAAACATATGGGCGTTTAATGATGTTGTGGCATATATGCCATGGGTGTCTGCTTTGAATTTCTCAGGGAGTGCCCACCAGTCCTTGATTAAGTCAGGGTAGTTCTTTTCATATTGCGTGAACTCTTCTTTGTCGAAATCCATTAGGAAAGCGACGTTGTAGCTGTATTTGAAAACTGGGGACAGTTTGTACATTACCTGTAAATGCTCCGGTTGAAAAGATCCAATAACCACTTTCTGTGAATTGCAGATGATCCTAGTCGAGACGTCAACGTTCTCCAGAGCCCAGCCTATCATGTCATTATACGGCATGAGCCTTGGTCATGTGGTTATTTTATGCAGCTCTGATTGAGCTATATACTTGAGCTTCGTAGCATGGGTTTCTGTTACCTCATCGCCCGAATCCTCTGGGAAATTAATCAACTCATATTGTAGAATATCAAAGACCTGCGCCCAGGATTTCACGGAATCGATTACTCTTGGAGAGGTGTCTGAGAGGATATATATGTTCGGGCTCACGCTCTCACCAACTTCTTTACCCATTTTTCGTGGCACCATAATATTAGCGAGTTCAGATATCATGTTACAAGGAAACATGTTAACTTCTTAGCTTGCTAAAACTTGTTGTTCTATGAGAATGTAAATGAAATTCAAAATCCAATATCCTTATTCACCTTAAGTGTATTGATTTATGAATACCTTTTCTGACGATGCATTCATTTACTTTAATGAAAAAAATCTAGGTGGTGATCTGTGATCTTATTTGGAATTATGCCATGGAGCCGTAATTAATGCCATTAATACTGGAGGTTCACGATCGAGACCTTGTATAAATGAGATTTGAAATTTCTTGAATGGCGGTTTAGAGAAAACTTAATTGCGAGATAATCATGTTTAACCCATTAATTAATCATGTTTTAGTGTTAATTGTTTCAGGTATTTGAACTTCGGGATTTTTGGATATAGCTCAAGATGAAATCTCCAAACTTCGAAATGACAAAACGATTAATTAATGTTAATCAATTTTTAGCTTTAATTAACCTCGTTTAACTTTGAAGCACTTCGGGTGTTCGGACTTTGGGATTTTGATAGTAGCTCGAGACAGGATCTTTGAAACCCGATATCGCAAAGTGATGAATTACTCAATAATTAATTTTTGACTTTAATTAACCCTGTTTAGTGTTTAATGTATTTCGGAAGTTTGGACCTCGGGGATTCATGATGCGATGGATGGCGAATATCCAAACTCCGAATATGCGAAGTTATTAATTAACCTTTTAATCAGTATTAACTTATTTAATTGGGGTTTAGCGTTTTTGGCATTTACATGCTTCGTGTATCAGCAAAACAACTTTATTGGATTTTTGACACGCCATTACCCTTAGTGAGGTGTTAAAGCTTATGAAGGTATACGTGTATGGTGACTAGGATATGTCAAACGCTTTTCGTGTATCGGGGTTTTGAAGGTGTGACATGTCAAAACGCCTGAGGCATGAAACTCCGAAGCCCGAAACTCCGAAGTATTCTCTAGTGGTTTGACCTTTTAATAATTAGGCGGCTCCAAAAACTCGGGGAAAAAGGGATCGTTCGGTCAAATGAAAACTTCATCAATGGTGAGAATCAAGCATGTTTTATTCTTATTTTAACTGTGAATGAAATCTATTTAAAATCTAAAATTTAGAAATATATATGTGTTCCAACAAGCACAATGTTCACATGCAACATAATTTAGTTAATAGTTACTTAAATATAAATTTTACAAAATTATATT
>ML789199.1:321879-334117 GCA_009831015.1 Picea engelmannii
TCCCTTTTAAGGGGGAGGGAATTGTAACACCCTGTTTTCCCCAGATTGTAAATATAACTGAACTAGCCAAGGACTATGGAAAAACTCATAAGTGTGAATATGTGATGTAAATGGACCTGCAGGAAGAGGTCAATGAATGTAAATAACAGTTTGAATTTATTGCAGAAACTGCTGAGAGGGGATGTGCGGAAAAGAGACCACGATGGTGGTGGAGGGCACCTTGGAAAAGGGGCGTTAACTTCCACTGAGAATTTAATACCGTATTTGGACTCCACTGGCCCGGAGAACCAAAAGCGGCTCGCTGGCCCTGAAAATTAATGGCTCGCAGACTGGTAGGTGGATGTCTTGATGAGGGATGGGAGGGTGAGCCGCCCATCCGTAGGGACGTCAGGCCTGATCAGCACGAGGGGAATCGTGCCACACGCAACCTCGCGAGAGGATAAGGCGTATGGCTGGAACGATTGACGGGGGCAGACGCGAGGGGAACTCTGGCAATTTTTACGCAGAGTGAGTGTTCGCAGAGACGAAGGATTGCAACCTTCGCTCCTGGGCACTGGCAGACAGAGAGACATAGGTCTCGGGACATCGTGGTCTTAGCTCGGGGGTGGCTAGTGGTAAATCCTGTAGGAGTCTCTACGCCTACGGTTGGGTGGAAACGAGCACCCCTCTCAGCGGTTGCTTTCATTGCTGAACTTATTTCTGATAAGTGTTTTTCTTATAATGCATCTTGAATTTATATGCTGTCACGTGTATTCATAGACTTGTGGGTCTGTACATATATTCCTGTGTAGTAATGTCTGTGTAGTAATCGCTGATAAGGAATAGATATTAATTCACAGAACTATGAAAGCGTAAAGGATTTGCAGTATGATAATGTTCGCATAATGTTCGATATGAATGAGTGATATATGCTTAACACCGAGGAAACCGTGCTCGGTTTACATTGACGAATGAATCTAATCATACCCAGTCGTCCCTGGGAAATTTATCTTCTTTTATCTGCTTCCGGGAACACCCCAGCTAGGGACCTCCCCACAGAGACTTCCTCCTTGGAAAGGTTCACTAAGAACCCAGAATAAGAACTCGAACGCATAGGATTTATAAATCCTGCACAAGGAGGAACGATTCTATTGATATTCCATGATAGTAGTATTATGCGATAAATAAGTTGACGGATGAGATCTCGTTGGAGTGAACCTTAGTCATTCACAACCATTAGATCGATGAAAGTAACGCGGGCGACCTTCACGCTTTGAGAGCTGTTGGAGGTTGAGCACCGGAAGAATGTGAGAAGTCTCTGAAGGAGTCAGAGAGGGACAAAAGCTCAGGAGGGGCAGTTCCTTGTAAGCTTCTCAGGAACAGGCATGGGAGAGTTTTTGAACCAAAGGAAAGCCTAGAAGTCGGAGGATTCTCAAGTGGAAGAGAATCGACGGCGGGTAACTCCAGCGAAGTTTCGCGAAATCCCGAGGACCGTCCGATCGTGGAGGAGTTGCGCGGGGGATAACCCGTGAGTACGGGTGTGGAGAACCAAATTCTATCGGACCTGGGGGTTTCGGTGTTCGGGGATTGATAAGGTGAGAGTTCTACACCTCGTGAAATCGCGAGTCGCGATTCCCCGAATCGATCTGAACCGTCGATCAGAAAGGGACACGTGGCGTGAGATCCCTGAGGATCGGGGTTCGGGGTTTGGTGTTTTCCGGAGACAAGGGTTCAAACTCTTTGAAAATCGCGCCCGGCGATTTCCTGAGACAAATGGGGCCGTTGATCAGAAAGGGGCACGTGGCGAAGGATCCTGATGATTCGGGATTCGAGGTTTGGCAAGGTCTGTGACCTTGTGCACCAGGAACCGCGATTTCCCGAATCACAATTTTCCGACAGCCGAGTGGAGGACAGATGGCATCGGACTTCGGGGTTTTGGCTTTCAGAGAATCGGGGTTCTCAACGTCAAAGAGTCATGCATCGCGGATTCGTGATCCGCGAAATCCCGAAGTGACGTGGCGTGTGGGACCGCGATCGCCGGTGGAGTACAGGTGGAAGCGTATCGGAGTTCGGGGTTCGGGGATTCACCGTGTAAGTGAATCACGGCATTTCATGCGTCGATTTCCCGATGGGGAATTCTCCGATAGAGGGAAGTGTTGACCCGTTGACCATCGGGGTTCGGGGTTTCGTTGTGTATGTGAATTGTTTTCGCGTGAATCGCGAACTCCCGAGTCGCGATATCCCGATATAGAACCGGGGATTGGAATTTCGCTAATGCGAAGTTATGGAGATTTCTCATGTAAGGGAGATTAATCCCAAAATTTTTAAATTATGGTAGTGGGTGTGTTACACTTATGTAGATGGGACATTCTTTATAGACCAAAGAAATTTGGTGGAAAGGCATTCCAGAACCTTCCTCTTTTTAATACGACTTTATTGGTAAATACTCTTTGGAGAGTATCGACTCAGGACGACATTTGGCATAAAGTTTTAATGGATAAATATTTATATAATACTACTTTGGTCAATTGGTACAGGCAAGCTTCCCACAAACAACACTCTGTGTCTAGAATTTGGAATAACCTCACTAGTAAAATTCTTGTGATTCTTCACTAGCAAAGTTGGTGTCGGGGATTGAGACATTTAATATCCATTGGCAGGGATCAGATTCTTGTCCTGTGTGACAGAACGATACTTTCAGACACGTTGATTACACAATTAGAAGTAAAGAGGATAATTGTTCTGGCACAAGCGTCAGTTCCCCATATTGTTGGTTCTATTTCAGAGGCTTGGTTAAGCAGTGAGGAACTGGGTTTAGACGAAATTATAACATCAAAGTGGGAGCGATTTCGAAGGGTGCTTATGGGCGCTGGCATATCTATCCGATATTCAAATGATACTCTTTTTTGGACAAGGGGGGACTCTTCTAGGAACATTTCTGTTAAAATTTGTTATTGTGCTCTTATCTCAACGATGGACTACCCGATCAGGAGCGACTGGAAGGTAATTATTTGGAAATGGAACATAGAATTAAAGATAAAATTGTTTATTTGGATGGTAGTGGAAAAAAAGGTTCTAACTTGGGATGCTCTCCAAAGAAAAGGTTGTGAGGGACCTGGGGTTTGTTATCTCTGCAAACACGATTCTGAAGATATTGAACACTTACTCATTCATTGCACATTCACAAAGATAGTTTGGGCCAGACTAACATCAATCTTTAAGTTAAAAAGAAATTGGGATGGAGCCTCCATAAATGATTGTTTTACCATCTGGACCAAGGATAAGTCAGTTTCCAAAGGTTTGGCTGCTCTCACCTGTTGGCACATCTGGCTTGAGAGAAACAAAGTTATTTTCGAGGAGAGGTCTCCTTCATTTTCTACAGTGGTATACAAGATACTTGGGTCTAACACTTGGCTTCCACAATCACTTAAACTTGCCTCCATTAGGGTATGCACAATCACTCAGCAAGAAGGATATTATATTGCTTGCTTTGATGGCACGGCTATTTCAGGTGGCAAGTGTTGCAGAGCTGGTGGCATCATCAATTTACCAGGGTCGATTGTATATAAATGGTACATCAATTGTGGAGAAGGCACCAACACAAAGGCAAAGCTTTTGGGAACTTGGTCTACACTTACTCTGGCCAATATGTGGTCTATCCAAAAAAATCAGATTCTGGGGGATTCCAACGTAATTATAGATTGGTTAAATCAAAAGAGTAACCTCCAGGCGATTGACATTGAAGGTGTAACACCTTGTTTCCCCCAGTCTGTAAAAATAACTATACTGGCCAAGTATTGTGGCAAACTCTGAAATGTGAATGTGTGATGTGAATGGACCTTGTGAAAAAGGTCGATGAATGTAAATAATATTATGAATATATATATTGCAGGACTACTGAGAGGGGATGTGCTGAAAAAGAGACCACGATGGCTGGAGAAAGGTGGTGGAAGGCACCTGGGATGGTGGCGTTAACTTCCACCAAAACCAATACCGTATTTGGACTTCACTGGCCCAGAGAACCAAGAGCTGGCGATTTAGAGAGCTCTTCTAGCAGCAGAACCAGTTCCTATTCCCGAAGGAAATAGAAGAAGCAAAAGTCTTCCAAAGGTAAAAAATTTGAAGAATTCAAAAAAGCCAAACCACCCTCCTTCGACGGTGAAATAAATAAGGGAGAGGAAGCAGAGGCCTGGCTGCTTGGACTAAAGAAGTATTTCAGAGTCTATGACTTCTTAGAAAATATGAAGGCCCCAGTGGCCACCTTCAACTTGAATAGAAAGGCTTCCATTTGGTGGGAATACCTTAAGAATGTGAAAGGGGTTCGCGAAGAGGACCTGTCTTGGGAATGGTTTGAGAAATACTTCCAGAAGAAGTATTTGTCGGAAAAATATTTCGACGAAAAGACTAAAGAGTTTTATGAACTCAAATTGGGACAACTCACTATAGAAGAATATGTCCACAAATTCCTCGATTTGTTGAGGTATGTACCCTATATCAAAGCGGAAAAGGCAAAGGTGCAATGCTTCATCAGTGGACTACCTAAGGACTATCGGAACATAATTGAATTTGATGAGCCAAAGAATCTAGAAGGCACTATTCAAAAGGCAACCTATTGTCATGAACAGTTTGGGCATCGAGCAGAATCTCGCGAAGGATGGAAACAAAAGAATAGTTCAAGATTTCAGAAAAAGGGGATTAAATCCCCAGGATTTAAGAACTATAAGAAGAACCCAAGAATGAGCTTCCCAGCCTGGAGTATGCACTAGCAGAATTTTCCCTCCTTGAGCGGAAATAAAACTTCTGGACCCATATCAGTGAAGACTGATAACCCAAAGAGAGAACCTATGAAATGTTGGGGTTGCGGGGAAGAACATCTATTGAGAGACTGTCCACACCGACAACAGAATAGTCGGACGATTTATAACATCCAGGAAACTACCACCGTCAATGATGTGGTCAGGAGTGTGCCGCAAATTTATGCAGCCTTGGATAATAACCAAGCTGACCACCAAGCTTCAGTGGTGGAAATAGAAGGTATGATTTCCAACCATCTAGTGTCTGTTTTGATTGACCCTGGTTCAAATTTGAGTTATATAGCCCCTAAAGATGTTGATAAGTGTAAACTACAGCCACAAAAACATACCAAACAATGGTTGGTACAGTTAGCCACTGGCACTAAAAGATGGGTAGCAGAGGTTATACCAGCCTGCCAATTGATGTTGGGTAGATTCCCCACCCAAACAACCCTTAACTTATTACCCATGGGATCATATGATCTGTTGATTGGTATGGACTGGATAGCCGCCCATAAAGCCAGATTGGACTGTTACCGTAAAACCTTAGAATGTGTAAGTAAAGAAGGGAAAAAGATAACCCTTCAAGGGATCCAAAAACTTGTCTCGGTGAGACAAATATCAGCTTTGCAAATGAGAAAGTATTGTCGAAAGGGATGTCCCCTATATGCAATACAGGGGTTGAAAACAATCGAAGGTGACAAACCAAGCCCTGAAAATCACCCTATCTTGAGAGAATACAGAGATGTGTTTCTGGAAGAGGTATCGGGTTTACCTTCGAGAAGGGACATTGACTTCTCGATAGAACTTGCACCAGGAGCGGTGCCGGTGTCTAGGACACCCTATCGGATGAGCACACCCGAGTTAGTTGAACTCAAGTTGCAATTAAAAGAAATGATGGATAAAGGCTATATTCGGCCCAGCGTGTCTCCATGGGGAGCACCAATCCTATTCGTGAAAAAGAAGGATGGTACCCTTAGACTGTGTATAGATTATAGGCAACTCAATAAGGTAACCATAAAGAACAAGTACCCCTTGCCCATGATCGATGACCTGTTCGATCAATTGGGGGGTGCGTCTATTTTCTCAAAGATGGACTTGAGGTCGGGATACCATCAAGTCCGAATCAAGGGTGAAGACATCCATAAAACTGCCTTCCGAACGAGGTATGGTCACTATGAGTTTGTGGTAGTGCCATTTGGGTTAACCAATGCCCCTACCACTTTTATGTGCTTGATGAACAGTGTACTCAGCAAGTTCCTAGACAAATTTGTGCTTATTTTTATTGACGATATATTAATTTACTCCAAGAACAGAAAAGAGCATGAAGAGAATCTTAGACTTGTACTGCAAGTGCTAAGAGAACATCAACTCTATGCCAAAGTTAGAAAATGTGAATTCTTCCATAAGCAAATACATTACTTAGGCCATGTTCTCTCCGAAGAAGGAGTAGTGGTAGATCCTGACAAAATCAGGTTTATCATGGAATGGCCTACCCCGAAGGATGTTTCAGACATCAGATCCTTTATGGGATTAGTAGGATATTATAGGAGATTTATAAAAGGATACTCCAAGATTGGTTGTCCAATCACTGCCCTCCAAAAGAAGGGGACATAATTCCTGTGGACATAGAAATGTGAAGAAATATTTCAAACCCTGAAACATCAACTGACCCATGCACTCGTGTTGAAGATCGTCGATCCAGAAGCTGACTTCCTCGTATGCACATATGCCTGTAAGGAAGGGCTCGGAGGAATCCTTATGCAGGGAGGAAGTGTGATCTGCTATGAATCCCGAAAATTGAATGAGCGCGAAGTCAATTATGTGACCCATGATCTAGAACTGGCTACCATAGTGCATGCCTTGAAAATGTGGAGGCATTACCTCCTGGGAAGAAAATTTGTACTTATGATAGATCACTGTGGATTGTGATATATGTTTGATCAACCAAAGCTCAATGCTAGACAAGATAGGTGGATGGCCCTCCTTAGCAAGTTTGATTTCGAGATCAAACACATTAAAGGAAAGGAAAATAGGGTGACCGATACCCTTAGCAGAAGTATGAAAAAAATTCACCTGGAAGCGGTGAGCACCTGTGAGACAGATGTCAAGGAAAGAATCAGAAATGCACAAGAAACAGATCCCTTCGTCCAGACCGTGACCATGTACCTACAACAAGAACCCGTCGTAGTAAAATATGAAGGCTACCAGATGACCGAAGGAGGTCTGCTCACTTACAGAAGAAAATTTTATATTCCAGATGGTGACGACTTGAAGAGGATCATACTGGATGAACTACATAAAAGACCCTATTTTGGTCATCCAGGATACTAGAAAATGATCATGGCCACTAGGAGACAATTCTATTGGTCTGGATTGAAGAAAGACATAGCCGAGTACCTAGCCAAATGTATAGAATGCCAACAAGTAAAAGTAGAACACCGACACCCAACGGGATTATTACAACCTCTACCAATCCTAGAATGGAAATGGGAAACCATCTCCATGGATTTCATCACCGGATTACCAACCTCGACCAAACAGAATGATGCCATCATGGTAGTGGTGGATAAATTGAGCAAGTCCGCTCACTTTATCCCTATCAAATCAACTTGCAAAGCAATAGACATCACCTAGGTATTGATGAAGGAAATATTCATACTGCATGGTATGCCAAAAGAGATCGTGTCCGACAGAGACAAGAAATTTACTTCCAACTTTTGGAAGTCACTAATGGCTGGTTTAGAGACCAAATTGTTGTTTAGCACTGCCTATCACCCTCAAACCGACAGACAAACAGAAAGAGTGAACCAAATACTTGAAGACATGCTAATAATGCATGTAATGCATCAACCCAAGAAGTGGGAAGACTACCTGCCACTGGTAGAATTTTCCTACAACAACGGCTACCAAGCATCCTTAAAGATGAGTCCCTTTCAAGTCCTCTATGGTAGACTGTGTAACACTCTAGTCAGCTGGACTAATCCCGTAAACAAGATTTATTTTGGACCCGACATGTTGAAAGAAATGGAACATTAAGTGACTCAGATAAAACAAAACCTGAAGGTCGCTCAGAACCGACAGAAAAGTTATGCCGACCAAAAGAGAACTCCAAGAGAGTTCAAGACAGGAGACCATGTATATCTCAGAGTTAGGCCCAGGAAGAGTTCTCTGAAAATGGGAGCTTGTGAAAAGTTGGCACCTCTATATTGTGGACCCTTTGAGGTTCTAGATAGAGTGGGACCTGTAGCCTATAGGCTAGTGCTTCCTCCCACAGTCAAAGAACATAATGTTTTCCATGTTTCATTATTAAAGAAATATGTACATGATTCTAACCATATAATTGACTGGTCTGTGATTCAGGTGGAATCGGAGGGAGAATTTCTACCAAAACCTCAATGCATACTAGACAGAAAGGAAACCCCGCTCTGGAACTGAACCATTGCAAAGGTCAAGGTGCAGTGGAAACATTTTGGCCCAGATGAGGCTACATGGGAAATGGAGGATGCCATGAAACGGGTATATCCGATTTTGTTTACATCTGTACATGTATGTCAAGTTGATAGATAGAACATCGAGGACGATGCTCCTTTAAGGGGGAGGGAATTTTAACACCCTGTTTCCCCCAGTCTGTAAAAATAACTATACTGGCCAAGTATTGTGGCAAACTCTGAAATGTGAATGTGTGATGTGAATGGACCTTGTGAAAAAGGTCGATGAATGTAAATAATATTATGAATATATATATTGCAAGACTGTTGAGAGGGGATGTGCTGAAAAAGAGACCACGATGGCTGGAGAAAGGTGGTGGAAGGCACCTGGGATGGTGGCGTTAACTTCCACCGAAACCAATACCGTATTTGGACTTCACTGGCCCGGAGAACCAAGAGCGGCTTGCTGGCCCCGAATTAAATGACTCGCCAGGTTGGTAGGTAAAGGGCTCCTCATGAGTAATGAGGGATGGGGGTGAACCACCCATCCATAGAGTCCTCAGACCTGACCATCGTGAGGAAGATCGTGCCACATGAAACCTCGCCAAAAAGAGAAAAGGCAGGAAGAGTGTGCGATCAGGGGGCAGACGCGAGGGAAAGAGGAAGAGGAGAACTCTGAAAAAATATAGAGTGAGTGATAGCAGAGAAGAAGGAGAGTAACCTTCATTCTCGGTCACTGGAAAACAGAGACGCAGTCTTGCAACATCGTGGCCTCAGCTCGGGGGTGGCTAGTGGTAAATCCGTTGGAAGTTGTTGAGCCTATGGTTGGGTGGAAACGAACACCCCTCTCAGCAGTTGCAATCACACCTGGTGTTATTTCTAATAAGTGTTTTATATCTTATATCTTGAAGTTTATATGCTGATATGTATGCTCATAGTCTGTGCAATTTATGAATGGTTTGGGTATAAGACTGTCTGTGTGGTGTTTTGACCAGAAATGGTGGTTGCATGCTTATAATGGAAAGACCACGTATGGCTTATGTTTTATAAATCGTTATTTATATGCTTACCGATCTAAGTCAGACTTCAAGTCTATTCTTGGGAAATCTATACCCTTATCCGTCTCAGGTAATACCCTGGATAGATCTCCCCATAGAGACACCCTTCTTGGAAAGCTCACCAAGAACCTGGAAAAGGATTTGAAGGTGCAAGTCTTAGTAACCCTGTACGAGGAAGAATGATCCTCTTGAAATCCCAAATGGCAGCATAGGGATAAGTATCGATTGACAGACAAGATCCTGTCGGAAGATCTACGGTCATTCATGATTGTTATATTGGAGGAAGAAACGAGGTCGTTAAATGCCTTATCCCTTTTCCTTTATCTTCGTGAGTAGCGAAGAAATTGGGACTGTAGATCCCCAAGGTCCGTGGGAGTATCTGGACCGTTGGTTTTTCACGTCCAAGGAGCAACGGTAGAGTGCATAGCGTGGGACAGATTTGAACCATCAGATCTTAGTTAGAAAACCCGACAGTCGTTGGATCTGTCAGGAGATGCATGAGGGTTAAGCCCTCGTGAACAGAGGCAAAAGTCATGAAAGAGGAGTTGGTATCGGGATTTCAGACTTCAAGATTTCGAAAGTATTGATGACGAGAGGTCGGGAAACTTCACAATGCAAGTCCCAAAATAGATCTGGATCGTTCGATTAAGGGAGGCCACGTGTCGTGAGATCACCCATCTTGGGATTTCGGACCTCGGGATTTCGAAAGTCCCGATGACGAGAGGTCGGGAAACTTCACAATGGAAGTCTCGAAATAGATATGGACCATCCGATTAAGGGAGGCCATGTGTCGCGAGATCACCCATCTCGGGATTTTGGACTTCGGGATTTCGGAAGTCCTGATGACAAGAGTTCAGGAAACTTCATAATGGAAGTCCCGAAATAGATCTGGACTGTCCAATTAAGGGAGGCCACATGTCATAACATCACCCATCTCGGGATTTCAGACTTCAAGATTTCAGAGGTCTCGTTGACAAGAAGTCGGGACACTCCATGGTGGAAGTCCTGAAATAGATCTGGACCATCTGATTAAGGGAGGCCACGTGTCGCAAGATCACCCATCTCGGGATTTCAGACTTTGGGATTTCGAAGGTCTCGTTGACAAGAAATTGGGACACTCCATGGTGGAAGTCCCGAAATAGATCTGGATCGTCCGATTAAGGGAGGCCACGTGTCGCGAGATCACCCATCTCGGGATCTCAGACTTCGGGATTTTGGAGGTCTTGTTGACAAGAGATTGGGGCACTCCATGGTGGAAGTCCTGAAATAGATCTAGACCGTCCGATTAAGGGAGGCCACATGTCACGAGATCACCCATTTCAGGAAATCAAAAATCAGGAATTCGGGAGTCCCGTTGACAAGAGGTCGGGCTCTCATATTGATAAGTCCCGAAAGAAATAGGACGGAGTTCTTATGAGGAGTGGTCACTTGGATTAGGGCATAGCCAGGAGGGCTAATGTGACAAAGGCCATTTCGAAAAATCGGAAATTAGGAATTCAGGAGTCCCATTGACAACAGATCAGGCTCTCATATTGATAAGTCCTGAAGGGAATAAGACTGCGGTCTTATGAGAAGTGGTCATACTGGCCAAGGCATAGCCCAGGGGGCTAATTTCTGATTGAAGTCTGTTCGACACTTCGACATTTCAGGGTTTGCAGAGTCGAAAGACTCGACTCGCTTATATCACCGAGTCGCGAAATGCGAAAAGGCGCCTAGTTTTTTGGCCTGTGGTCATAATCAATGATCACATGGAGGTGGAAAAAGGGAAGAGCTAGCCTGCGCTAAGCCCTGTAGGACTTCAAGGATTATGTCCCTCAAGAAAAGGCGAAAAATTTATTATGCCGCAGTGGGTGTGTTACAGAAGGATGGAAGCGAAAAACTAGGGATTTGGCCAACTTATTTCAGGGTATTAACTTTCATCATATTTACAGGGATTTCAATAAGGAGGCAGACTTATTATCTAAACAAGGTCTCTTGGAACCAGAAGGCAGATTGTCCTTTTACCAATGGGTAGATGGGGCTAGAGGACCACTTACTCATTTAAACATATTTGAAATATCATCAAGATGATGTGCATCCGAATTATATTTTAGCTGGTAGTGGACATTTTATATGTTTTGTAATTCCGAAGTGTTAACTTTTCGCATTGTTTTTTGCCTTTTGGCTTTTTGAGGACTAGTTTATATTATGGCTAGTTGTGGGTGCATTTTGTATAGAGCTGAACAGAATGATCCATAGTTATAAGGATTTTTGATGATGTAAAAAAAATTATACTTTAATATAATTTTGAGCGAATTTTCTATTGGAAAAAGGGTTTATTGGAATAAAATAAAAAAATTTCAAAACAAAATTCAATAACCTTTATTTGTATGTTTTTTTGAAAAATTGGAGTTGTGCAATAATTATGTCCATGTATAGTAGAGTTTATTCGAATAAAATATTTTTTTTCAAAAAAATTAGTACAATATGCTAATTGTATGTAGTGTATTGTAGGGTCACTTTGATGGTTGGATAATACTATGTTCAAGATTGGCATTTGGTTCTCATAGGGGTTGTTTTTGGTAGTACAATAATTAGTTTGTGTAGGATGGGGTAAGAGGTTTTTGGTAGTACAATAACTATGTTCATGAAGGGTGGGGTAAGTTGTTTTTACTAGGCCATTGGTTACTAGGATTAGGGTAGGGTAATCTTTGGCGGTTTTGAGAGTCGAGCTAGGTTTTCGGCTCTGTGGGCTCTGTGACTAGGTTTTCGCTAGCCGCATCCATGGCTTCCATGGAGAAGGGAAAGTGCAGGTGTGAGACCCTTCGAGGGCGATCGGGCTCTGTGTGTTGGAAGATTGGTTGTTGTCATTGATGTCAACCCTAGTCATGGGTTTTGGACCACAAGATTGATGAAGTTATTTGTACATGAAGGAAAATGCACATGCAGATACAACACCCATGGATGGATAGTATACATCATGCTCTTTCCGGTGGTA
>ML789200.1:4758-17915 GCA_009831015.1 Picea engelmannii
TTACAACCATGGCCTTGATGTCGTAAGGTCCCTTCCAACTGTCCTTCGTTCCCCACACACTTCTTGCTCCAAGAATTCTGAAGCCATAGATCTGATAGCTACTCACAATCTATCTTGACAAAGAAAATCTCAAAGCCATTTCAACCAAGCTAATAATTCCAAGCCA
Organism: Picea engelmannii; assembly: GCA_009831015.1. NCBI lineage: Eukaryota > Viridiplantae > Streptophyta > Pinopsida > Pinales > Pinaceae > Picea > Picea engelmannii. The sequence continues at coordinate 4,925 of ML789200.1, forward strand.
AAGAACCACAACCAAGAACCCCTTCTCCATGAGAGCTCCTCTCCTTTTATAAGTTGAATAGGATAAGGTGAGGAGGTTAGGATGATCCCACTAAATCATTAAAGCGAGTAAGATCCAAACCGTTCGGATGCCACCTCACCCAAGAAGCTTCTCCTTCTAGAAAATTCGAGAAAACGTACGTTTTTCCCACATGCTGGAATGTTCGCACCCTAGCTATAGAGCAACCTGCGAACTGTTCGCACTCTGGCTATAGTGAAACCTGTGAGAATTTGTCATTCTCGCACCCTGCCTATATAGCAACCTGCGAACATTCCTTTTTATAAGGTTTTTACATAGGAAAAATCAACTTATTTTCTCAGGAGAAGTTCTTCTCCCTTCTCTCTTCAGGAACTCAGGCCACTGTGACCCCTCTGAAGGCAACATATAGGTTTACATCATTAACGATCATAGGGATGACGAAAATAATGTGTAACAGTTACAACTTGCCACCTCAATCCATTACGATACATGTTGGCAATTTCGTTTGGGGGCACAAAATACAAAATAAGAGGAATAATGGAGTTCTATAAGCTCTCTCACATTCATTTGTCCAAGGGCCATGTGACCATGCGACCCAAAATCACCCGACACAATTTTGTTCAAAACAAACCACTTGTTCAAAACGTGCATTATGCCTCACTCAGAAAAACCCTAGTTCCTGATATCCTCCAACAAATTCTTTTTTGGGAAATGAAATAATAATGTAAGGGTCCCAATAGTCGTAACTCAGTGCCCTAAGTCCAATGAAGTCAATGGTTCATCCATCTAATCCTTGGCTATATTTTTATCATGTTTTGCAACTCACCTCTTCAATCCATTCAGGGACATGTTGGTAATTTGGTCTGGGGGCATAATGTTTGAATCAAGTAGCATAACTGAATTCCAGAAGATCCCACACATATGTTTTTCCAAGGCCCACATGAACACACTATCCACAATCTCCCAATATAGTATTCTTCAAAATTGACCACTTTTTCATTAATTGCATTGTGCCTCGTTGAGAAAAACCCTAGTTCAAGAGATCCTCCAACAAAGGATTTTCTAGGATACTGAATGAAAATGCGGGGGTTCCCCTAGCTATAAATTGGTGCCTTGATTCCAATTCAACCAATGTTTCATCCATCTGGGCCTCTTTTATATTTTTATCCTGATTTGCAACTCACCTCATCAATCCGTTCAAGTTCATCTAGGGAAAGGCAAGGCATGGCAAGGTAAGGTATAGGTCTAGGTCTAGGTATAGGTCCAATTCATAGTCTAGGTCTAGGTCTATACCATGAACTAGACCATGACCTAGAGGTATACCATGACCTAGACCTAGACCTAAACAATGCAACACAAGGTAAGACAAAAAAAGACAAGGTAAGGCAAGGCTAGAAATGGCAAGGAAAGTCAAGGTGAGGTGAGTCGAGGATAGACATTGAAATGAAAGGAAAGGAAATGCATGAGAATGAAAGGCATGGAAAGGTAAGGAATGTCAAGGCAAGTAAAGTCAAGGAACAATAGGACAAGGCATGGCAAGACTCAAGGCAAGGAAAGGCAAATCATGACAAGGAAATGCATGGCAAAGAAAGGAAATGAAAGGAATGTAAAGGAAAGGAAAGGAATGAAAAGGAAAGGCATGGCATGGAAAGGAAAGGTAAGGAAATAAAAGGCAAGGGTAGGCAATAAAGAAACATTGAAGATCAAGTAAACAAAAATTGAAATTTGAAAATCAGAAACTGTAATTATACAATTGCTAAATTTTACACTATAAATCAAACCTATCACTTTCTATCTTGTCAAGTCAAGGAAAGGAAAGGAAATTCAAGTCTAGGTTAGACATGGAAAGGCATGGAAAGGAAAGGCATGGCATGGAAAGGCAAGGAAAGGCAAGGAAAGACATGGCAAGGCTAGGCAAGGAAAGACATGGCAAGGCTAGGCAAGGCTATACATGGAAAGGCAAGGCAATACAAGGCATGGTAAGGCAAGTTCTAGGTCTAGGTATGGTGAGGAAAGGAAAGGAAAGGAAATGAAATAAAAGGCAAGGAAATGCTAGACATGGCAAGGTAAGGCATGTCAAGCAAAGGAAAGACAAGGCAAGACATGGCAAGGCTAGGCAAGGCTATACATGTAAAGGCAGGGCATGGCAAGGAAAGGTATAGATATAGTTCTAGGTATGGAAAGGAAAGGAAAGACAATGCTAGCCATGGGAATGGAAGGAAAGGCATGGAAATACAAGGCATGGCATGGCAAGTCAAGACAAGGCAAGTGTAACACCCCGGTTTTTGAACCCCCATTTTAAATAATGTATTGTTACAATGCTGAGAGGCCAGGGTGCCTAAACAATTATTAAAAGTCTAGCGTGCCCAAGACATGTAATGTTTTGTATCATTATTAATAATAAATACATGGTTGGATTCTATACGGACAAGGACTAGAGTTATAGGGGGCTATGATTCCACCAGAGAGGGGGCTTGAGGGGCTAATTGTTTATTTCTATGTTAATTACCCTTTTTTCCTAAGGGAGGGGATCAGTTACGTGAGCTTCTTGGGGAAGGCCAAGAGGCTCTTGATTCCCCACGAAGTTACTTAAACCTTCCTCTGGTCAGATGGGGGGGTTAAAATGATGGCTTGTTTGTTGATTTTCCTGTACGTTCATTCATTTCCATCAAACCCTTTCATGCACTCACTCACCCATTCATTGATCCACCCTCAAACGCTTCTTGTCTTGGGAAAGCGAACCAAACTACTGAAGACTAGCCATTAGATAGTTGGTTGTAATGGTCGTTGGCGAAATCCAGCCATGACTTGGGGCCTACATGTCTAAGATGTGTTGACCTGTGCCCTATTTTTCTCACAACTATGAGTCCTGAGAGTTCCAACATTGATATTCTGGACCAGCTGTGTTGGAGGCCCTGGAAAATGGAGAAGGACTTCCTGAGGGACTGCATGGAAGAGAAGTGTGGAGGTCCATTTGCTTGGGTGGTACAGGATGGGTGTAAGAGAGCTGGGTACTTCAATTTTTGTGGGTGTTGGGAAACTTGTGAGAGCTTGAGAGATGACTGGTTTGGGAACCCAAGTACACTCTGGAACTGTCCTTGTGGATTCATAGCCCTGGCTCATGGGTGACATTGTTGTTGAGATTTGGAGGAGTGGTGTCTACTGTTGGGTGGAAGGTCCTTGGTATACAACCAGTTGGTGTCTTATTTTTATAAAGATAAGTGATCTCTGTTGTGATGTTATTATCTGTGTATGAATTTATTTCGATGTGTATTTTAATTATCGTTTAACTAAATCTTAGATTATGCATGCTTGTTGGATATTATTGTGCGTGTCTCTAAACATTGTATCTTATGCATTCTTATTAATTAAATAATGTGTCGGTAATAGTACAAAGTCTAAGGGTGGGCTTGTAGGTAGCATGCCCCAACCTATGGGTGGTTGGGTATGTCACAGTTTGGTATCAGAGCTTCTGGTTGAAAATCCGAACCGGTATGGGCCAAGTCTGTTGGTCAGAGTCTTGTTGTTGAGATCGAAATCTGACCGCGAAGTTGAAAATCTCATGAGGAATGGCATTGCAGAATATACACAGGAGTTAGATCAACAAAGATCTGTGGTAAGGGGTTCAAAGGATCGTGACCATCCCCCTTCGAATTTAGGAGTGATCGCCACTGTAGGATCAAGAGAGATCTAAGATCATTGGATCATAGGAAAGGTGAACAAGGTTCGTCTGATGAAAAGGAAGCAAGGGATAAGGTCAAAACTGTTAGATCCCATTGGAAAGTGAGATCAACAGACATGAGGCATTGTAGGGAAGCAAGTTGCACAGGAGATAATTTCCCAATGCGGTCCAGCAATCCAAACCACAGTTTCACCCAGGGGTTACATGTCATCATCAAGAGAATTGTGGGGCGAAAAGAGGGTTACTCCAAACCATCGATGTGTGCCCCCACAAATTGAAAGGCATGCAGTGATGTGACATGTTAGTACTCGAGCGATGAACTTCTGAAGAGAAGAAGTAGTCGGGACCGTCGATCCATAGGAGGACATGTGTCAATCGATCGTGTGCTTAGGGTGAAAGTAATTCGAGAAAGAGAGAGTGAGGAGAAGTTGATAATTGAGATTTTTGAAGCCCAGAGAAACGAAGTGAATCTCAACCGTCTGATCCAGGAGGACATGCGATAGAAATCCGCTCACTTTGGGGAAATGTGAAGGTTGAAAGTTAATATTTATGAAATATGAAGACCTGAAGAAATCATAGCCTTCGATCCATGGGAGACATGTGTCAATATATCACGAGCTTCAGATAAAAATATTTTGGAAAAATTTGAGGTTTGAGTTTTGCAAAGTCCGAAGGCCCGAAGGAATGGAAGTCGTTAATCCTTGCAGTGGTAACTTTCAAAGTCTCGAAGTCCAAGGTTAATATGGGTTGTCTGATAAGGGAGACACATGGTGGTAGTTTGGTTGGTTCAGGAAATCAAAGTTCATGAGAATTAGAAGTGTGTCATTATGGAAACTCTCGAAGTCCTGAAACCCGAAGAGTTTAAGTGATGGGGCATGAAGACGTCACCTAGAGGTGATGTGGATCTTGGAATTCCTGAAGTGATGTGGCTTGCAGACGTCACCTGGGATGACATGGACACATGGAATGTGTGCCCCACGTCGGTAATTTTTGAGCATATGGAGTATTGAAATGTCAGTTAGAACATGACACATGTCACCTACCCAATTGGGCCATGTGTTCGCTTCCAGTATTTCACCACGTGGCGACAGATCATGGAGTCCAGAGACTGGGCACTCTAGTGGAGAAGGATGTTATAGGTTGCATTGGGTCAAAAACTCCCGAAGGCTAGAGTACATATCAATCGTTGATTCTAGAAGACACACATCGAAGGATCATCGACTTCAGGTAAAAGCACTCTGGTAGAACATGTAGGAGGAAAGTTTGAAACTTCCAAAGCTCAAAGAGCCTAAGTGATTCACAGCCACTGATCTATGGGAGGACACCTATCAGTACATCATGAACTCCAGGTAAAAGCATTCTGGGAGGAGGCAATTGAGGAAAGTTGAGACTCCTGAAGCGTGGAGTGCCAAAGTGGATCTCGATCATTAATCGTGAAAGAGGATGAGGACCATTGATGTGGTCCTTGCTGAAAGTTATAAAGTCCCAAAGCTATCGACAAGCACTTTTTCAGCTAAGAGCAAGGTCATGGTTGTGGCCATATGCATATTGAGAGTTGAGGGAAGGAGGGATAAGGGCCGAATTGGTGGTCTTCGAGACAGAAAAGTGCTCAGGAAGGATTTAGCCGTGGTTTATAGTCATGGTCACCTGGGAGCGTGGTTTGAAGGAAGCACTTGCACATGATGAAATCTTATGTCAGCCAAGGATAATAGGACACTGTTATTTTCAGAGAATGGGGATATGATGTCCATGAAAAAAAAAGAGAGACCTTTAGCATGGGTTGGAAATTTTGTTTATCATATGCATAATTCTAACAAAATGGTCGCTTTCACATTTTGTAGAATTAAGGGGTTTAAACACATCAACTCAAGATGCATATTGAGTAAATGAAAGAAGGTGAGCGAGCCTCCAATCATGATAAGGAGGCCGAAGGATAGAATACCATAGTTTATAATGTAGAGACATATTCCAATGGATGCAAGGGAAAAGGAGAACAGGAAACGTTAATATAAATGGTAAGAAGCCTGAAGATGGTAGTGTAGAGCTACAAAGAAGACAATGAGAGACTGATGAGAGAGAAAAGTTAGATAAATTCTTTAGTGTTATAGAGCTTAAATCAGTTGCAGAGATAAAAGAATAAGGGATCAAACTCAAGACAAGAGGAAGAAGGCATTTTCCATGAAAGAAGGGATGATCATGGGAGAGTTGGTTATTCTAGAAGTGCTAGCAAAACTCATGGACACCACTCACTTCCTTACTCAAAAAGAATTTTTTATGCATCATATGATCCCGTAAGAAGTCCAAAGGTGTCTCCTATCAGACACCAAAGAAGGAAACAAGAGGTAGATAGTTTGCAAGGAGAGCTGAGGAAGATCAAGCCACCTTCCTTTGAGGGTGGAAGAGAAAGGGAAGATGATGTCGAAGCATGGTTTCTTGGGCTCAAGAGATATTTTTAGTTGCATAACTATTCATCAAATTTGGAAGCCAGGATTTCCACCTACCATTTACATGGGTAAGTTGCAATGTGGTGGGACTAACTGAAGCAAGTGGAGCACATTAGTGAGAGTAGGATCACTTGGAAGAAGTTCAAGAAGTACTTCCACAAGGAGTACCTCTTAGATCATTTCTATGATAGGAAAATGCAGGAGTTCTTTGAACTTAGGTTGGGAAGCATGATTATGGAATAGTACAAGAAGAAGTTCTTGGGATTGTTAAAGTATGTCAGGTTCATTGGTGATGAGAAAGTGAAAATAAAGAGATTTCTAAGTGGACTACCAACCTTTTATAAGGAAAAGATGAAGTATGATGAGCCAAAGACCTTAACTGAATCCATCAGGAAGGCTAAATACCTATATGATCAAGGCTAGGGAAGAGAATCTCTGTAGAAATCTTGGAAGGACAAGAAAAATGTGAATTCTGATCAGAGGAGGAAAGGATTCAAACCTTCCTTCAATAGGAATGAGCCTAATAGAAATCATCAAGATCAATATGCTAAGATATATTTCAAGAAGGAAGATTCCTTGGGAAAAAGAGGAAGACCACCAATCCAATGTTGGGGATGCAAGGAAGATCACTTGTATAAGTATTGCCCACACATAAAGGAAAGAGTGAAGACTGTGCACAACCTCCAAGAAGCTACAACAGTCAAAGATATCAGAAGAATCTATGCAACTTTAAATGATCGACAAGCATAGTACCAGTCCAATATGATCAAGGTGGAAGGTAAGATCATAAATCGGCCTATTGCTATTTTGATTGATTTAGGAGCAAGTCATTGTTACATTGATCCTAAGATAATGGATAGATTACATTTGGAGAAAAGTAAACTTGGAAAAGCACGTTTGGTTCAGTTAGCCACTGGAACCAAAAGAAGAATCCATGACATGGTCAGAAGTTGTTCCATAAGTCTTAATGGCTTGAATACTAGTATTTATCTAAATATCATACCATTGGGGTCTCATGATATTTTGATTGGAATGGATTGGTTGAACAAGCATCATGTTGTCCTAGATTGTCATAAAAAGACATGTACATGTCTTGATGGAAATGGAAAACAGAGCACTGTGAAAGGAGTTCCAAGACCCATCTCTATAAGGGAGATTTCAGCATTACAACTAAAAAGATGTTTTAAGAAAGGATGTCAATTGTATGCAGCTCATGTGGAAGAGCTAGATAATACAAAAGGCCAAGCCTCAAATATTTCTTGGTACTATAGTAATTTGATGATGTATTCCAAGAAATACTCAGATTTCCACCAAGAAGGGAGATAGATTTCTCAATTGATTTAGTGCCAGGAGTTGCCCTGATGTCAAAAACACCTTACAGAATGAGAACACCAAAGTTAAAAGAATTACAAATGCAGTTGGAGAAATTGTTGAAGAAAGAGTACATACATCCAAGTGTTTCACCTTGGGAGCACCATTACTTTTTGTCAAAAAGAAGGATGGAACATTGAGACTGTGTATTGACTTCCAATAGCTGAACAAGTACTCTATAAAGAACACGTATCCTCTACCCCGAATTGATGACCTCTTTGATCAGTTGAGAGGAGAAAAGATATTCTCCAAGATTGACCTGAGGGAAGGATACCATCAGGTAAGAATCAAGGAAGAAGACATTCATAAGACAACCTTTAGGACTAGGTATGGGCATTATGAATTTGTAGTGGTTCCATTTGGACTAACCAATGTACCATTTGTCTTCATGTTCTTAATGAATGACATATTCAGAAATTATTTGGATAAGTTTTTCATAGTATTTCTGGATGACATACTTATCTATTCTAAGTCTGAATAGGAGCATGAACATCACTTAAGACCGGTGTTGCAAGTTGTTTAGGCTCAGAAATGTCCGATTTTCATCCACCTTTCCCTTCATCATACTCCACATTTCATCACCCCATTAACCTTTCACAAAATCATTTTCATAAATATACTTGGGTTTCACCTTATTATTTTCCACTTTATTCATTTTAGCATTAAAAGGGAATTTGTGATTAAATGTTAGAAAATTGACATGTTTTCATATATATCTCAAAAATGTGTGAGCTTTGTAATATCTAGGAATATGAGAAGGATTAATTCAAAAGGGATTCTCAAATACTTCCTCCACCATTTTAAGATTTGAGGAGATAATTCAAGCCCATTCCAAGGATAAGATCATAGAGATTTGGTTGGGATAGATTATCCAAGATATATGAGATATATGTGTGATGATTTGAAGGGATTATATTTTGTAATAATGGGAAATAGTTGAGAGAATAATGGATCTGTAATAATGAGATGGTATCTTATCTTCAAGGCTCTCATGTATAAAAGAGAGTGCTCTCTCTTCATGAGGATTCAAGTAGAGTAGTAATAAAGAATTAAAGGATAAAATTAGAGTATGGAATTAGAGTATTAATTAATGGTAGTCATTAGGATTCGAAAGAGAAAGGGATTCTTAGCTTTGATTCATGGCTTTGGTTTTCATGATTTCATTATTTTGTTATGAAGACTGATTTGATTATTATAATGTAAGATTGCTTCATTGGCATGACCTCGCATATGTTGTTGTGCCATTCAACTCTTCACATGTTGTATTTTCTTTTCATTCATGTAGTTATCCATTTCTAGATTAATTCCATTTACGCAATTTCCCATTTCTAGATTAATTTCATTTGCACAATTTCCCATTCCTAGATTAATTTCAATTCCAAGTCGTGTGCTTCAATTTCCTACATTAGATTAATGATTCAATTTCATTTGTAGCTTAAACATTAGATTAGATTAGTCTGGCTTAAATCTTGCATATACTTTGTGTGTGCTTCATAAGATTACGATCCTCGGTTTGACAAATTAAATAGTTGGGAAAGTACTACAACTCAATTAATACAACATTAGTTCAACCCAATATAACGACTGTCGTTCCCTTGTTACGATTGTTGTTCCTTTTGCAAGTAGTGTTGTTCATTTGAATAAAGCAATTGTTGTTCCTTTTGTTATAATTGTTGTCCCTTTGCAGGGGTTTCATCTCTGGAGGACTGGTATTGAAAATGGAAGGTAAGAACCTATGTAGGCGACAAGTAAAATGCTTGTGCCAGCGCCTACCTTTGGATTATGCATAGAGGTTATATTTTAGGAAATCTTTAGAGCCCAACACAAGTACTGAGAGAACATCAGTTGTATACCAAATTGAGTAAGTGTTCTTTTTATCAAAATCAGATCCATTACTTGGAACACATTATTTCAGAGCAAGGAATAGTAGTAGATCCAAAGAAGATCGAATCCATTAGAGGATGGCCAACACCCAGAAATGTGTCAGGCGTCAGATCTTTTATGGGATTAGTTGGATACTATAGAAGGTTCATAGTAGGGTTCTCTAATATTTCTCATCCCATCACTTCTTTGAAAAATAAGGGAACTAAATTTGAATGGACACTCAACTATGAAAATAATTTTAATCTGTTGAAGGAATTACTTACTAGTGCACCTATGTTAAATATTGTTGACCCAAATGAAATTTTTGTGGTATGTACAGATGCATGTAAGGAAGGACTTGGGGGATTACTCACACAAAATGGACATGTCATTGAATACGAGTCTAGAAAGCTTAAGGAACATGAGAGGAACTATGCCACGCATGGCTTGGAACTTGTTGCCATTGTTCATACCTTGAGGATATGGAGGCATTATCTCATGGGGAAGAAATTTGAATTAAGGATAGACCACATTGGCTTGAAGTATCTTTTTGAGAAACTGACCTTGAATGCCAGGAAAACAAGATGAATGGAATTTTTAAGTGAATATGACTTTGATATCAAGCATATCAAAGGAAAGGAGAATAAATTTGTCGATGCACTTAATAGAAGAGTGAATCTCATGCATGCTACTGCTATGAATATGCATCAGCCAGACTTGAAGAGAAGAATTTGTATGGTCTTGCTACCGATCAACATTACCTACAGGTAAAGGAAAACTTACAACAAGGAAATGTACAACAGAAAATAAAGGAGTATGAGATAAGGGAAGACAAATTACTCATGCATAAAAATAGAATCTATGTTCCTAGCTCCGGAGAACTGAGGAATTTGGTACTGAAGGAAATGCATGATGTTCCTTATACGGGACATCCCGGTTACCAGAAAACAATTACAATAGTAAGAAGCCAGTTCTTTTGGTCGGGAATGAAGAAGGATGTTGTTGATTACATCACTCGATATATGGAATGTTAGAAGGTGAAGGTTGAGCATAGGCACCTAGTGGGTTTGTTGCAACCATTGCTAATCCCAGAGAAGAAATGGGAAGTGATCACCATGGATTTCATCATAGGATTACCTAGAAAAAATAAGAAACATGATTCAATCATGGTGGTGGTTGACAATATAAAAAAGGCTGTTCATTTTGTGCATGTGAAGACAATGCATACAACGACTATTATTGCGGAAATTTTCATGAAGGAAATTGCTAGGTTAAATGGGATACCTAGGACAATCGTCTCAGACAGAGATACAAAGTTTAACTCCAATTTATGGAGGGGATTGTTTAAAGGATTTGGCACAAATATAAACTTTATCACAACATATCATCCCCAGATAGATGGGAAAACAGAGAGAGTCAATCGATTAATTGAAGATATGTTGAGAATGTATGTGATGGATAAGCCATCTAAGTGGGAAGATTAATTACACTTGGTTGAGTTTGCATATAATAATGGGTATCAATATTCATTAAGAATGAGCCCATTTGAAGCCTTGTATGGTAGGAAATGCGATACTCCAGTAAGCTGGAACAATCCAACAGATAGATTGGTACTTGGGCCAAAGTTTCTCAAGGACATGGAAGACTAGGTGGTTAAGATCAAGCAAAATTTAAAGGCAGCTCGGGATAGACAGAAAGTTATGCAGAAAAGAATAGGACAGCTAGAGAATTTAAAGTAGGGGAGAATGTACTTTTGAAAGTGAAGTCCAAGAAAATATCTTTGAAATTGGGTGGTTGTACAAAGTTGGCAGCCAGATTCTATGGTCCATTTGAAATGTTGGATAGAATAGGGCCAGTTGCGTACATGCTTGCATTGCCTGCATCCATGAATGTGCATAATGTATTTCATGTATCTTTACTAAAGAAATATGTACATGAACCTAACCATTTTATTCATTGGAATTTGATTCAGGTAGAGACAGAGGGAGATTTTCAGGTTCAGGCAGTGCAAGTATTGGAAAGAAAAGTCAAAATGCTTCGAAATCGAGTTATAGAGATGGTAAAGGTTTAGTGGACCTGCTACGGTCCTAAAGATGCTACCTGGGATCATGAAGATGCCATGTAGGTAGATTACCCACAACTTTTTGAATAAATTTGGGATTTTGATCTCTATTTTGTATATGCACTGAGGATAGTGCCAAAATAAGGGGGAGGGGATGTAACACCCCAGGTTTTGAACCCCCATTTTAAATAATGTATTGTTACAATGTTGAGAGGCCAGGGTGCCCAAACAATTATTAAAAGGCTAGTGTGCCTAAGACATGTAATGTTTTCTATCATTATTAATAATAAATACATGGCTCGTTGCTTGATGGATAAGAACTAGAGTTATAGAGGGATATGATTCCACAAGAGAGGGGGATTAAGGGGCTAAGTGTTTATTCCTATGTTAATTACCCCTTTTTCCTAAGAGAGGGGATCGGTTACGTGAGATTCTTGGGGAAGGATAGGAGGTTCTTTATTCCCCACAAAGTTACTTAAACTCGTCTCTGGTCTGATGGGGGGGGTTCAAATGATGGCTTGTTCGTTGATTTTCCTGTACGTTCATTCATTTCCCTCATGCACTTTCATGCACTCACTCACCCATTCATTGATCCACCCTCATCGACATCTTGTCTTGGAAAAGGGAATCGAACTATTGAAGATTAGCCACGTGATAGTTGTTTGTAATGGTTGTTGGTACAATCCAACCATGACTTGGGGCTTGCATGTTTGAGATGCGTTGGCTTGTGCCCTATTTTTCTCACAACTGGGAGTCCTAAGAGTTCTAGCATTGATATTTTGGACTAGCTGTGCTAGAGGCCCTAGAAAAAGGAGAAGGATTTCCTGAGGGATTGCATGGCATATATGGGTGGAAGTCCATTCTCTTGGGTGGTACAGGCTGGGTGGAAGAGAGCTGGATACTTGGATTGTTGTGGGTGCTAGGAAACCTGTGAGAGTTTGAGATCTAAATAGTTTGGTAACTCATGTACACTCTGGAACTATCCTTCTGGATTCATAGCCCTGGCTCAGGGGTGAAACTGATGTTTAGATTTGAGCAGTGGTGTCTATGGTTGGGTGGAACGTCCTTGGTCTGCAGCCAATTGGTGTCTCTTTTTTGTTAGAAAAACAGGACCACAGAGTAATAAATTAAAACAAATGTGGAAACAAAACACAGAAGATACACAATATAAGAGAGACACATATTTATGTGGTTCACCCAGTGTGGGCTACGTCCACCAAAGAAATTTCCAAGTCCTTCCTTTATTATTATCCATCAAATGAAGGGATACAACCTACATCAAAACTCTCTGTAACTTCCTCTTCTTTCTCTCACAGTCTCCTCTCTCAGAATACAATACTCGCGATCATACATAGATGCAATACATTTCCCTCATAAAAGAGGGTTTCCTTTTAGGGAAAAAAACCTTAACATAATTTCTACCATTAGATCTGTGACCTTATAATGAACGGTCCAAATTTACAATGAAATTACAATATACTTTTACAAGGAATTTTTTCCTTCAGGGGACGCTGCCCCCGAACCCCCCAGTCGGGGAGATAGCACCCCGAG
>ML789200.1:17982-64774 GCA_009831015.1 Picea engelmannii
TGTACATACTTATGGGGTGTAAAGTCTTCATGGGGTATAAACATGGCTGAAAGCAAGGACCTTTGAATTAGGAACATAATCAGGCTCCACAACCAATAATCTCCCACTTGGAGATTGATCTCAACAAGTCCACCGCTATTGTATATGTTGGACTCTAAACCTTCTTGGACCTGGAAAATTTCTCATCTTCATCTTCATTCTTGAAGACCAACTGAAACTGAGAAGGAACTCAGTTTCTCTCTGGTTACTCCCTTTGTTAACATGTCTACAGGATTCTAGCTAGTTTGTATCTTTTCCAACTTCAAATGTCCATCTTCCAAGGTAGATCGTATGAAGCGGTACCTCAACTATATATGCTTAGTTTTTGAATGGAAGGTTGAGTTATTTGCAAGATGAATTGCACTCTCACTGTCATAGTACAACTTGCTATTCTCCTGCTTCTTTCCCAATTCCTCCATAAACCTTTGTAACCAAATCATCTCTTTACTAGCCTCTATAGTAGCAACATACTCTGCCTCTATTGTTGAAAGTGCAACAATCTTTTGTAGTTTCAAAATCCAACTTACTGTTGTTCCACCTATAGTAAAAACATACCCTGTGGTGCTCCTCCTGCTATCTTTATCACCTACCATATCTAAATCATCATATCCCTAGAGAAAAGTGTCTGAACCTCCAAAACATAATGCATGAGTAGTAGTACCTTTCAAATACCTGAGAATCCACTTTACTGCCTCCCAATGTTCTTTACCTGGATTGTTCATATACCTGCTCACAACTCGCACTGCATGTGCAATATATGGTCTTGTGCAAACCATCTCATACATCAAGTTGCCAATTGTTGACGAATAAGGGACCCTAGACATGTACATTATCTCCTCCTATGTCTTGGGACACATTTCCTTAGTTAATTTGAAATGACTGGCCAAAGGTGTACTAACTGGTTTTTCATTCTACATTCTAAACCTCTCCAACACCTTCTCTATGTACTCACCCTAAGACAATGTCAATTTGCAATTTTTTTTGTCTCTTGTTATTCTCATGCCAAGGATTTTCTTTGCAACACCCAAATCCTTCATCGCAAATGAATTGGCTAATTTATTATTGAGTATATTTATATCCTGCATATTAGACCCTGCAACAAGCATGTCATCTACATACAATAGCAAGATAATATAGCTTCCATTTTCTAGCCTTTTAAAATAAAAACAATGATCGAAATGACATCTACTATAACCCTGTTCTGTCATGAACCTGTCAAACTTCAAATACCACTGCCTTGGAGCTTTCTTTAGGCCATACAAACTCTTCTTCAACCTGCATACCAAATTCTCCTTCCCTTTGACCTCATACCCCTATGGCTGCTGCATATAAATCTCTTCCTCCAAATCCACATGGAGAAAAGTTGTTTTTACATCTAATTGTTCAAGATGCAAATCTTCTACTGGCACAAGACTTAAAATAGTCCTAATTGAAGTCATTTTAACAACATGAGAAAATATTTCATCAAAATCTATACCTTTCTTTTCTACAAACCCCTTTACAACAAGTCTAGCCTTGTACCACTTTTCTCCTCCATCTTCTTCCTTCAACTTGTAAACCCATTTATTATGCAATGCTCTTTTTCCCACAGGCAACTGAACCAAGTCCCAAGTCTGGTTATTTTCCAAGGAATCCATTTCCTCTTTCATGCCTTCCTCCCACTTATTTTTGGTGTCTACCTGCATTACCTCTTCATAACATTCTGGTTCACCAGAATCAGTCAGCAATAAATAATACAATGAAGGAGAGTATCGTTCAGGGGGTATACTTAACCTGGTAGATCTTCTAACAACTCTTGCAGGTGTTTTAGGTACCTGCTGCTCCTGTTGTTTTACATTTTGATTTTCAGGTTCCTTTGGAATTTCTTTTTCAGTGATCTCATCAAGCACCGTGTATTCTTGTTTTTCTTCTTCATGTTTCTTTCCCTGCAACTGATCTTTGTACATGACCTTCTCATTGAATCTGGAATCTCTACTCCTAATGAATTTGTTATTTTCATAATCCCATAAGAGATAACCAAAATCATTAACACCATATCCAATAAAGGTACATTTCTTGGATTTAGACTCAAGCTTTGTTCTATTTTCTTTATCAATATGGACATATGCTTCACAATCGAAAGTTTTCAAAAACGAATAGTTTACCTTTTTTCCTATCCATTCATCCTTTGTAATACTACCATCCAAAGACATTGAAGGTCCTCTATTTATTAAGTAAACAAAAATATCTACATCATCTACCCAGAACTGTAAGGGTAAACCGGCATGCAATCTCATACTCCTTGCATGCTCCATGATTGTCTTGTTCATCCTTTCTAACACACCATTTTCTTGTGGTGTTCTTAGAACTATCTTGTCTCTACGAATCCCATGGTATGAACAATAATCATCAAAATCCTTGTTGCAATATTCACCTCCATTATCTGATTTGAGACACTTGAAATTTTTTCCTATCTCATTCTCAACTAAATCTCTCCATTTCTTAAAAGTATCAAAAACATCAGATTTTTGTCGAATGCAATAAACCCAAGTTTTTCTAGTTGCATCATCAATAAAAGTAACATAATAACGAGAGCCACCAAGAGATGATACTTGAGCTGGTCACCATACATATGTATGCACAAGCTCTAACCTTTCATTCTTATTTTCTTTTCCGACTCTGAGAAATCCGACTCTCTGTTGTTTTCCATAAACACAATGCTCACAGAAGTCCAAATCAATTTGTTTAAGATCTGGTAGTAAATTTATTTTGTGAAGTATCTGCATACCCTTCTCACTCATGTGTCCCAGCCTATGATTCCACCATGTTGTATCCACTCTTGTAGAAGCTAAAGAGATAGAAGAGTTAGTATTACTAGTACATAAATACAATGTATGTACCTTCTCTCCTTTTTCTATCACCAATGATATTTTGATGACCTTCCACATCTTATCTGTAAATATGGATATACAACCTTCACTTTCCAACTGCCCTGTTGAAATTAGATTTTTCCTTAAATATGGAGCATGTCTTACCTCTTTCAACAACCATTGGTTTCCATTGCGTTGCTTTATTTTTACCTTTCCCATTCCAACAATTTTGCATGGTGCATCATCACCCAAATGAACCTATCCAAAATCACCTTGAACATAATCTAGAAAATGTTTCCTATGGGGTGTGGCATGAAATGAAGCCCCTGAATCTACTACCCAAGACTCAGAAATATTATCTACAGAAATAATCAAAGCATCTTGTAACACATCACCTGTTACATTTGCTTCTTGATTTCTCTCCTGTTGTCCATCTCTTTGTTTCTTTGGAGCTCTGCAGTCTTTCTTCAGATGTCATTTCTTCCCACAATTCTAGCACTCTATATTTCCAAGTCTGTATTTGGATCTTCCCTTCCTAGAATTCACGTAGTTCCCTGATCCATTTCCTCTATCCTTTTTTCTTCCCCTGTTCTCCATGTTCAATGCATTACCTGATGTCTCACCTGTTCTTTTCCATCGCATTTCCTCACTAAGGATAACACCAACAATATCATCAAATTTTAAAGTATTTGAACTAGAGACAGAGTTACTTACAACCATGACCAAGCCATTCCAGCTTTCTGGCAATGAGCACAAGATTAGAAGAGCCCTAACCTCATCATAAAAGTCCACTTTTATAGAACTTAGTTGATTAGTAATCGTATTAAATTAATTTAAATGATCCGCAAGAGACCCACCTTCTGACATCTTCATATTAAATAATCTCTTCATTAGAAATACCTTATTGGATGACGAGGGTTTTTCATACAGTTTAGCCAATGCATACATCATATTCTTTGTTGTCTTTTCTTTCAAAATATAGAAAGCCACCGATGCTGCCAAGATCAGCTGTATCGTTCCTAGAGCCTTTCTGTCAAGAATCTCCCATTCTTCTTCCTTCATGGCTGTCATCTTCTTTTCTACTCTGCCCAATGGCAGGAATAGATCCTTATGATATAAATAATCTTCCATTTGCATCTTTTATAACTGGTAGTTTTGGCCATTAAATTTCTCGACCCTAAACTTTCCATCTTCCGACATTGCTCCCACTCGAACCAGGAACCCTCTTTTCCTGCGACTTACCTTTCGCTCTGATACAAGTTGTTAGAAAAACAGAAACGCAAAGCAATAAAATAAAACAAATGTGGAAACAAAACACATAAGATACACAATACAAGAGAGACATAGATTTACGTGGTTCACCCAGTGTGGGCTACGTCCACCAGAGAAATTGTCAGGTCCTTCCTTTATTATTATCCAACAAATGAAGGGATACAACCTACAACAAAACCTATTGTAACTTCCTCTTCTTTCTCTCACAGTATCCTCTCTCATAATACAATACTCTCCATCATACATAGCTACAATACATTTCCCTCATAAAATAGGGTTGCCTTATAGGGAAAAAAACCCTAACATAATTTATACCATAAGATCTACGACCTTATAATGAACGATCCATATTTACAATGAAATTACAATATACTTTTACAAGGAAATTTTTTCTTTGGGGGCTTCACCCTGGAACCCCCTAGACGGGGGGATAGGCCCTGCAGAGGGGGTACCCCCCCTGCACTCCCCTGCATGGAAGAGTGTACATACTTCTTGGGTGTAAAGTCTTCATGGGGTATAAACATGGCTGAAAGCAAGGAGCTCTGAATCAGGAACATAATCAGGCTCCACAACCAACACTTTTTATAAAGATAATTGCTCTCTGTTGTGATGTTATTATCTGTGTACGAATGTATTCCATTGTGTATTTTAATTATCATTTAGATAAATCTTATATTATGCATGCTTGCTAGATATTGTTGTGCATGTCGCTAAATCTTGTATCTTATGAGTTCTTATTAATTAAATAAGGTACCGATAAGAGTACGAATTCCAAGGGTGGGCTTGTAGGTAGCATGCCCTGACCTATGGGTGGTTGGGTATGTTACAGCAAGGCAAGGCATGGTAAGGCTAGGTCTAGGTCTATTTCTAGGTATGACAAGGCAAGACAAGGAAATTCAAGGCATCACAAGAAAAGGAAAGGTACGACAAGGCAAGTCATGGCATCAAAAGTCAAGGAAAGCCATCGCATGGAATGGGAAGGAAATGAATGGCATGGAATGAAAAAGAAAGTTAAGGAATCACATGGGATATCATGGAAAGGAAAGGAAATACAAGGAAATGTAGGGAAAGGCAAGGAAATGCAAGGCATGGCATGGAATGTCATGGAAATCCCTGGCATGGCATGGAAAGTCATGGAAAGGCAAGTAAATTCAAGGAAATTCAAGTCTATACATGGCAAGGTAATGAAAGGAAAGGCAAGGCATGGAAAGGCAAGGCAAGGCAAGGAATGACAAGGCATGAAAAGGAAAGGAAATGCATGGAAAGGTAAATCATGGGATGGAAAGTCAAGAAAATACAAGGAAATGAAAGGGAAAGTAAGGATAGATATAGAAAGGAAAGACATGGCATGCAAGGAAAGGAAAGGAAAGGAATAGATATAGAAGGAATGATAAGGAAATGCAAGGCAAGCTAAGGAAAGGCGTGACATGGAAAGTCAAGGCAAGGAAATGAAATGCAAGGAAAGGTAAGGTTAGGAATGTCAAGACATGGAAAGGAAAAGAAAGGCATGAAAAGGAAATGCAAGGAATGGAAAGTCAAGGCTGTTACAAATGAAATTTTGACACCTAGGTACCTCACCCTAAGTGTCGTAAGTGTCATATAAGTGTCTCATACACCTTGAAACCATGGAATAACCTATGTCACAATCCCTAGTCAATATGGAGGAAGAATATGTTACATGAAGGCCAAAATACCAAGTGCACATGAATTATTATTAATATTCACGAAAAATAAATTAATTAAGTATGACAATCCACCTCACATTTGGTTTCCTATTTTTTATGGAAGGTGGAGGATCTCATGGATGGTTGAAATATTTCCTCCTTAAAATCCTTCAGAGATATTTCCTCCCTAAAATCCTTAATAAATATTTTCTCCTTAAATATGTTTCAGATCCCTTTTTAGTGGATCTGATGAGTGATCCTCTACATGGTGGTTACGCCTCCAAATCCTATATATTGAGGGTTTTCCATGGAGAAGATAAGAATGGTGGATATTTGAGGTATCAAACCTATGGTCTTGGGAGAAATATTTAGGATATAAAGCCTGTGATTTTGGGATATTTGTGAAAGGGATGGACGAGGAGGACTTGGGGAAGCTGCAACAACTACATCTACAGTCTGTAAGTATTTCTTTACAAGTTCTCATCAATATATTGCTTGGACTGTTTCCTTATAACCTATGTCTCTTTACCTATGTTTGTCTTATAGATGGATTTGATTGGACTAGATATTGTAGATATTGAGTCGAGTCTTTATCTAGATATCGTAGATGTCAAGTCGATTCTTTTGTTAGGTCTTGTTTTTTAAACTTCCTCTAATCCACCCTTATCATTTTTCTCCGTCTAATACAAAAATTGATGACAACATCAAAGCCTATGAATGAAATGAATCTTGGGAAGGCATGTATCAAGCCTCTAATTATCAATCTGGAGTTAAGACGCTAGATTTTCAAGATGGGGGCAGAGTACCAACCATCCATGGGTATCCCAACCTTTGGATATTACGTTGGGAATTTAAAAGAATACATTTAATTTTGTTTCAATCTTGTGTAAAAATGAAACTAATACCGATCTTAGTCTTTGTTCTTTCTCATGCTCATAAATACATGAGAATGTAACCAAGTATACTTTTATCACTTTTTCAGACTCGTAAAGGTTCTACGAAAAAGGAACCCCCTGGAGTCTCCTTTAAGATATTTTCAGACTCTCTAAACATGAAAATATTGTCAAGTGATATTTCGTTCTTTCACACTCGTTAAAAGGTTTGAAAGGGTATCCTTCGAGTGGTAGTTTATCACATTTTCGGCCTCATGAGACTAAAATTACAAAAAAGGACAACCTTGGAGTCACCTTTAAGTTCTTTTCAGACTCTATAAACATCAAAAACCACCATGTTTTCCTTCTTTGGACTCACTACACCACACAGTGAAGGGACGATATGGGGACGAACCCTTACTTATTCTAGTTTGTTAAAATAAGGAAGAGGAGCTTACCGAAGGTGAGTTATATAGAGAATGTGTTATCCTCCTCTAGATCATTAAATTGAAAATATGTAATCATCTATCTTGGTGGGGGGGAAATTGAAGGAAGTGGGTCAAGTTTTCTGAGAATCCTTTATGGCAGTTATTTTCTCCCTTGAACATGGCACCTGTTTGCGTCCTATCTTACAGTTGGGTAATCCACTTGTCTTTGATTCATACCAATTCCATGTATCTCCATACCTTTTCATCAAGTCGAAGAGTTCTCTTATTGTTGTCACATTACATTTTTGGTACTCGTTGAGTCAATGTTGCCAAGTCATTTTTCATGGCTCATCATGTTCAAGGGAATTTTCACATCAAACCATCCATCTGCAGTATTTCTAGTTTCCATTTCTTGTGTCATTCCACACTCATTTGATTCACCATATTACATCACTTTCCTATGTAAGTTTCATGTCGATTATGGGGGATACATCAAGGCCCTCCTTCAACGAGTATTTTCCCTTCGACTTCAACACATCATATGGGAATTAGACTTAAAAACCAATTAGTACCTTGGGAGTTGCATAACTCAATGGCAAGCCTCCTCTCCTTCGACAGTAGGTTTACATCATTGGTCTATGATCGGGTGATTCCACGTATGTTTGACTTCAACTCATTTATTCACATTTGTTGGATTGTACTAGGGTACCTTCGGAGTCATTGACATCACTGGTGATTTACCTCGCACTTTTTAACGATTTACCTCAATGACAGATAATCAAGTGGTTTCTACCATGTTTGACATCAAAACATCTATTCACATGGCTATATTTGTACCACATTGGGATTGGGATGAAGACACTGGGTTGAGAATTCACTCTGTTAAACTTCTTTGCCTAGGCTGCGAAGGAGATCATTTGAGCATGTTGATGTATATACTTTCACATAGATCCACATTGTATTGGACCGTGGCTATGTTTTATCATCTCATAGATCCACTGTGTATTTTTCGTGGCTATGATCAGTTCATGTCATGGAGGTATGGATCCACATTGTATATTTGGTGTCCATATGCTTAGTCAATATTTTTTCATGGATCCGAAGTGTATTGGTCGACGGTCATGCTTTGAGTCATCTCGTATTCCGAGCATAGGTATGCCTGCCTCAGAAATGGAACATTTTTTAATACTGTTTGATGGTTGTTATAGATTATTCCAGGTTCTCCAACTCCATACCTTGCATTAAATATTTGTAAAGTGTTTCAACCATCATTCTCTCTTCTGACCTCACACTTTAGGGGTCATTTTGTTACACATGAAATTTTCACACCTAGGTACCTTGCCCTAAGTGTCGTAAGTGTCATATAAGTGTCTCATACACCTTGACACCATGGAATAACCTATGTCACAATCCCTAGTCAATGTGGAGGAAGGATATATTACATGAAGGACAAAATACCAAGTGCAAATGAATTATTATTAATACTCATGAAAAATAAATTAATTAAGTGTGAGAATCCACCTCACATTTGGTTTCCTATTTTTGACAGAATGTGGATGATCTCATGGATGGTTGAAATATTTCCTCCTTAAAATCCTTGAGAGATATTTCCTCCCTAAAATCATTAAGAAATATTTTCTCCCTAAATATCTTTCAAATCACTTTTTAGTGGATCCATGGTGCTTAAGCCTCCAAATCCTATATAATGAGGGATTTCCATGGAGAAGAGAAGAATGGTGGATATTTGAGGTATCAAATGTATGGTATTGGGATAAATCTTTAGGATATAGAACCTATGATTTTGGGAGCTTTGTGCAAGGGATAGACGAGGCAGACTTGGGGAAGCTATTTAAACTACATATATAGTCTGTAAGTATTTCTTTAAAAGTTCTCATTAATATATTGCTTGGCCTATTTCCTTTTAAGCTATGTCTATTTACATATGTTTGTCTTATAGATGGATTTGATTGGACTAGATCTCATAGATATTGAGTCGAGTCTTTAGCTAGATATCATAGATGTCAAGTCAAGTCTTTCGTTAGGTCTCGTTTTTTAACCTTCCTTTCATCTACCCTTATCCTTATTCTCCATCTAGTAAAAAAATTGATGACGACCTCAAAGTTGGTGAATCTTGGGGGCGCATGTCTCCAGCCTCTGATTATCATTCTAGAGTTAAATCACTAGCTTTTCAAGCTAAGGGAAGAGTACCAACCATCCATGGGTATGCCAAGCTTTGGAAATTACGTTGGGAATTTACAAGCATACGTTTAATTCTGTTTCAAGATTGTGTAAAACTGAAACCAATACCGAGCTTAGTCTTTGTTCTTTCTCATGCTTGTAAATACATGAGAATGTAACCGAGTATACTTTTATCACTTTTTCGGACTTGTAAAGGTTATATGAAAAAGGAACCCCCTGGAGTCTCCTTTAATCTCTTTTCAGAATCTCTAAACATAAAAATATTTCCGAGTGATATTTATTCCATTCACACTCGTCAAAAGGTTTGAAAGGCATCTTTCAAGTGGTAGTTTATCGCTTTTTCAGCCTCGTGAGACTAAAATTACGAACAAGGAAAACCTTGGAGTCACCTTTAAGTTCTTTTCAGACTCTCTAAACATGAAAAACCACTGATGTTTACTTCTCTAGACTCGCTAAACCACACATTGAAGGCCCAATATGGGGATGAACCCTTACTTCTTCCAGTTCATTAAAAAAGGGAAGAGGATCTTATCGAAGGTGAGTTATATTGAGAATGTGTTATCCTCCTTGAGATCATTAAATTAAAAAGAGATACTCATCTATCTGGGTGGGGGAAATATTGAAGGAAGTGGGTCAAATGTTTTGAGAATCCTTTATGGTAGCTATTGTCTCCCTTGAACATGGAACTTGTTTGTGTCCCGTCTTACAGTTGGGTAATCCACTTTCCTCTGATTCATACCAATTCCATGTGTCGCCATACATTTTCGTCCAATCGAAGAGTTCTCTTATTGTCGTCACATTAAATGTTTGGTACTCATCGAGTCAATGCTTCCAAGTCAGTTGTCATGCCTCATCATGTTCAAGGGAAGTTTCACTTCAAACCATCCATCTGCAGTATTGCCAGTTTTCATTTCCTATGTCATTCCACACTCATTTGATTCACCATCTTACATCAATTTCCTATGTTAGTTTCATGTCTATGATCGGGGATACATCAAGTCCCTCCTTCGATGAGTCTTTTCTTGTTGACTTCAACACATCATCCGAGAATTAGACTTAGAAACTAGTTTGTACATTTGGACCTGCATGCCTCAATGGTAGCCATCCTTTCCTATGACAGTAAGTTTACATCATTGACCTCTGATCAGGTGATTCCATGTATGTTCGACTTCAACTCATTTATTCACATTCGTTGGATTGTACTATGGTACCTTGGGAGTCATTGACATCACTGGTGATTTTGCTTGCACTTTTTAATGGTTTACCTCAATGACTGGTAATCAGGTGGTTTCTACCATGTTCAACATCAAAACATATATTCACATCGCTAGATTTGTACCACATCAGGATTGGGATGAAGACCCTGGGTTGAGCATTTATTCTGTTAAAGTTCTTTGCCCAGGCTGCGAAGGAGATCATTTGAGCATGTTGATGTATAGATTTTCACATAGACCCACATTGTATTGGTACGTGGCTATGTTTTATCACATCGTAGCTCCACTGTGTATTTTTCATGGCTATGATCAGTTCATGTCATGGAGGTATGGATCCACATTGTATGTTTGGTGGCCATATACTTAGTCAATATTTTTACATCGATCTGTAGTGTATTGTTCGGTGGTCGTTCTTTGAGTCATCTCGTATTCTTAGCATAGGTATGCTTGCCCAGGAAATGGAACATTTTTTAATACTATTTGATGGTTCTTTACAACTTCTTCTAGGTTCTCCAACTCCACACCCTTGCATTAAATATTTGTAAAGTGTTTCAACCATCATTCTCTCTTTTCACCTCACACTTTATGTGTCATTTTGTTACACATGACAATTGCACACTTAGGTATCTTTCCCTAAGTGTCATAAGTGTCATATAAGTGTCTCATACACCTTGACACCATGGAATAACCTATGTCACAATCCCTAGTCAATGTCCAGGAAGGATATATTACATGAAGGCCAAAATACCAAGTGCACATGAATTATTATTAATATTAATAAAAAAGAAATTAATTAAGTGTGAGAATCCAACTCACATTTGGTTTCCTATTTTTTAGGGAAGGTGGAGGATCTAATGGATGGTTGAAATATTTCCTCCTTAAATTACTTGAGAGATATTTCCTCCCTAAAATCCTTAAGAATTATTTTCTCCCTAAATATCTTTCAGATCCCTTTCTAGTGGATATGATGAGTGATCTTCTCCATGGTGGTTAATCCTCCAAATCCTATATAATGAGGGTTTTCCATGGAGAAGAGAAGAATGGTGGATATTTGAGGTGTCAAACCTATGGTATTGGGAGAAAGATTTAGGATATCAAACCTATGATTTTGGGAGCTTTGTTCAAGGGATGGACGAGGAGAACTTGGGGAATTTGTTGCAACTACATCTACAGTCTGTAAGTATTTATTTAAGAGTTCTCATTAATATATTTCTTGTCCTATTTCCTTTTAACCTATGTCTCTTTACATATGTTTTTCTTATAGATGGATTTGATTAGACTAGATCTCGTAGATATCGAGTCAAGTCTTTAGCTAGATCTCGTAGATGTCAAGTTGAGTCTTTCATTAGGTCTTGTTTTTTAACCTTCCTTTCATCTACCCTTATCCTTTTTCTCCATCTAGTACAAAAATTGATGACAACCTCAAAGTCGATGAATGAAATGAAGCTTGGGGGGGGCATGTCTCCAGCCTCTAATTATCATTCTGGAATTAATCCTGTAGCTTCTCAAGCTGAGGGTAGAGTACCAACCACCCATGGGTATCCCAACCTTTGGAAATTACGTTCGGAATTTACAAGAATACGTTTAATTTTGTTTCAAGATTGTGTAAAAATGAAACCAATACCGAGTTTAGTCTTTGTTATTTATCATTCTTGTAAATACATGAGAATGTAACTGAGTATACTTTTATCACTTTTTCAGACTCGTAAAGGTTATATGAAAAAGGAACCCCTTGGAGTATCCTTTAAGCTCTTTTCAGACTCTCTAAACATGAAAAGATTTTCAAGTGATATTTCTTCCATTCACACTCGTTAAAAGGTTTGAAAGGGAATATTTCGAGTGGTAGTTTATCTCTTTTTCAGCCTTGCGAGACTAAAAGTATGAAAAAGGACAAACTTGGAGTTGCCTTTAAGTTTTTTTCAGACTCTCTAAACATGAAAAACCACCAAGTTTTCCTTCTCTAGACTCTCTAAAACACACATTGAAGGGCCCATATGGGGATGAACCCTTACTTCTTCCAGTTCATTAAAAAAAGGAAGAGGAGCTTACTGAAGGTGAGTTATATTGACCATGTGTTATCCTCCTCGAGATCGTTAAATTAAAAATAGGTACTCATCTATCTAGGTGGGGGGGAAATTGAGGGAAGTGTGTCAAGTTTTTTGAGAATCCTTTATGGCAGCTATTGTCGCCCTTGAACATGGCACCTATTTTCATCATGTCTTACAATTGGGTAATCCACTTGTCTATAATTCATACCAATTCCATGTGTCGTGATAATTTTTCGTCCAGTCGAAGAGTGCTCTTATTGTCGTCACATTACATTTTTGGTACTTGTCGAGTCAATGCTCCCAAGTCAGTTGTCGTGCCTCATCATGTTCAAGGGAAGTTTCACTTCAAACCATCCATATGAAATATTGCCAATTTCCATCTCTTGTGTCAGTACACACTCATTTGACTCACCATCTTACATCTCTTTCCTATGTCAGTTTCATGTCGATGATGGGTGATACATCAAGGCCCTCCTTCGATGATTCTTTTCTTGTCGACTTCAACACATCATCCGGGAATTAGAATTAGAAAATAGTTAGTACCTTCAGACCTTCATGCCTCAATGGCAGTCCTTATCGCATCTGACAATAGGTTTAAATCATTGACCTTTGATCGGGTGATTCCACATATATTCGACTTCTGTTCATTTATTCACATTTGTTGGATTGTACTAGGGTACCTTGGTACTCATTAACATCACTAGTTATTTCCCTCACACTTTTTAATGGTATACCTAAATGAACAATAATCAAGTAGTTTCCACCATGTTCGACATCAAAAAATCTATTCACATGGCTATATTCGTACCACATCGAGATTCAGACGAAGACCCTAGATTGAGAATTCACTCTATTAAACTGCTTCGCTTAGACTGCGAATGAGATCATTTGAGCATGCTGATGTATAGACTGTCACATAGATTTACATTATACTGCTATGTGGCTATGTTTTATAACCTCGTATCTCCACCATGTATTTTTTGTGGCTACAATCAGTTCATGTCATGGAGGTATGGATCCACATTGTATAATTGGTGTCCATATCCTCAGTCAATATTTTTTCATGGAACTGTAGTGTATTGTTGAGCGAACGTTCTTTGAGTCATCTCATGTTCTAAGCACAGGTATGCCTTCCTTGGAAATCAAACATTTTTTAATACTATTTGATGGTTCTTTGTATCTTCTTCTAGGTTCTCCAACTCTACACCCTTGAATTAAATATTTGTAGATTATTTCAGCCATCATTCTTTCTTGTGACCTCACACTTTAGGGGGGATTCTGTTACACATGAAATTTGCACACCTAGGTACATCGCCCTAAGTGGCATAAGTGTCATATAAGTGTCTCATACACCTTGACACCATGGAATAACCTATGTCACAATCCCTAGTCAATGTGGAGGAAGGATATATTACATGAAGGCCAAAATACCAATTGCACATGAATTATTATTAAGTTTCATGAAAACAAAATTAATTAAGTGTGAGAATCCACCTCACATTTGGTTTCCTATATTTTAGGGAAGGTGGAGGATCTCATGGATGGTTGAAATACTTCCTTCTTAAAATCCCTGAGAGATATTTCCTCCCTAAAATCCTGAAGAAATATTTTCTCCCTAAATGTCTTTCAGATCCCTTTTTAGTGGATCTGATGAGTGATCCTCTCCATGGTGGTTAAGCCTCCAAATCCTATATAATGAGGGATTTCCATGGAGAAGATAAGAATGGTGGAGATTTGAGGTATCAAACCTATGGTCTTGGGAGAAAGATTTAGGATATTGAACCTGTGATTTTGGGAGCTTTGTGTAAGGGTTGGACGAGGATGACTTGGGGAAGTTGCTACAACTACATCTACAGTCTGTAAGTATTTCTTTAAGAGTTCTCATTAATATATTGCTTGGCCTATTTCCTTCTAACATATGTCTCTTTACATATGTTTGTCTTATATATGGATTTGATTGGACAAGATATTGTAGATATTGAGTCGAGTCGTTAGCTAGATCTCATAGATATCAAGTCAAGTCTTTCGTTAGGTCTCATTTTTTAACCTTCCTTTCATCCACCCTTATCCTTTTTCTCCATATAGTACAAAATTTGATGACAACCTCAAAGTCGACAAAATAAATGAAGCTTGGGGGGGAATTTCTCCAGCCTCTTATTATCATTATGTAATTAAGATGTTATCTTTTCATGTTGGGGGCAGAGTACCAAGCATCCATGGGTATCCCAACCTTTGGAAATTACGTTGGGAATTTACAAGAATACGTTTAATTTTGTTTCAATCTTGTGTAAAAATGAAACCAATACCGATCTTAGTATTTTTTCTTTCTCATGCTCATAAATACATGAGAATGTAACCGAGTATACTTTTATCATTTTTTTGGACTCGAAAAGGTTATATGAAAAAGGAACCGCCTTGAGTCTCCTTTAAGCTCTTTTTGGACTCTCTAAACATGAAAAGAGTGTCGAGTGATCTTGCTTCCATTAACACTCGTTAAAAGGTTTGAAAGGGCATATTTTGAGTGGTAATTTATCTCTTTTTCGTCCTCGTGAGACTAAAATTACAAAAAAGGACAACCTTGGATTCGCCTTTAAGTTCTTTTCAGACTCTCTAAACATGAAAAAACACTGATTTTTCCTTCTCTAGACTCGTAAACCACACATTGAAGGGACCATCTGGGGATGAACCCTTGCTTCTTCCATTTAGTAAAAAAAAGGAAGAGGAGCTTACCGAAGGTGAATTATATCGAGCATGTGTTATCCTCCTTGAGATCGTTAAATTAAAAAGAGGTACTCATCTATCAAGGTGGGGGGAAATTGAAGGACGTGGGTCAAGTTTTCTTAGAATCCTTTATGGAAGCTATTGTCTCCCTTGAACATGGCACCTATTTGCATCCTGTATTACAGTTGGGTAATCCACTTGTCTCTGAGTCATACCAATTCCATGTGTCTCCATACTTTTTCATCCAGTTGAAGAGTGCTCTTATTGTCATCAAATTACATTTTTGGTACTCGTCGAGTCAATGTTTCCAAGTTAGTTGTTGTGCCTCATCATGTTCAAGGGAAGTTTCACTTCAAACCATCCATCTGTAGTATTTCCATTTTCCATTTCCTGTGTCATTCCACACTCATTTGATTCACCATCTTACATCACTTTGCTATGTCAGTTTCATTTCGATGATGGGGGATACATCAAGGCCCTCCTTCCACGAGTCTTTTCCCGTCGACTTCAAAACATCCGCTGGGAATTAGAATTAGAAACTATTTAGTACGTTGGGACCTGCATGCCTCAATGACAGGACTCCATGCCTCCAACTATAGGTTTACATCATTGATCTTTAATCGGGTGATTCCACGTATGTTCGACTTTAGCTCATTTATTCACATTTGTTGGATTGTACTAGGGTACCTTGGGATTCATTGACATCACTGGTGATTTCCCTTGCACTTGTTAATGGTTTACCTCAATCACCGATAACCAAGTGGCTTCTACCATGTTCGACATCAAAACATATATTCACATCAATAGATTCATACTACATCGAGATTGGGATGAAGACCCTGGGTTGGGAATTCACTCTGTTAAACTACTTTTCCTAGGCTGCGAAGGAGATCATTTGAGCATGATGATGTATAGAATGTCACATATATCCACATTGTATTGGTCTGTGGCTATGTTTTATCATCTCATAGATCCACTGTGTATTTTTTGTGGCTACAATAAGTTCATGTCATGGAGGTATGCATCCACATCGTATCTTTGGTGGCCATATCCTTAGTCAATATTTTTTCATGGATCCATAGTGTATTGGTCAGTGATCTTTCTTTGATTCATCTTGTATTTCAAGCATAGGTATGCCTGCCTCGAAAATGGAAGAATTTTTTAAATTGTTTGACGGATGTTTGCAGCTTCTTCGGGGTTCTCCAACTCCACACCCTTGCATTAAATATTTGTAAAGTGTTTCGGCCATCATTCTCTCTTTTGACCTCACACTTTAGGGGGAATTCAGTTACAGATGAAATTTGCACACTTATGTACCTCGCCGTAAGTGTCGTAAGTGTCATATAAGTGTCTCATACACCTTGACACCATGGAATAACTTATGTCACAATCCCTAGTTAATGTGGAGGAAGAATATATTACATGAAGGCCAAAATACCAAGTGCACATGGGATATTATTAATATTCATGAGAAAGAAATTAATTAAGTGTGAGAATCCACCTCACATTTGGTTTCCTATTTTTTAGGGAAGGTGGAGGATCTCATGGATGGTTGAAATATTTCCTCCTTAAAATCCTTGAGAGATATTTCCTCCCTAAAATCCTTAAGAATTATTTTCTCCCTAAATATCATTCATATCCCTTTTTAGTGGATCTAATGAGTGATCCTCTCAATGGTGGGTAACCCTCCAAATCCTATATAATGAGGGATTTCCATGGAGAAGAGAAGAATGGTGGATATTTGAGGTATCAAACCTATGGTATTTGGAGAAATATTTAGGATATCGAACCTGTGATTTTGGGAGATTTGTGCAAGGGTTGGACGAGGAGGACTTGGGGAAGCTATTGAAACTACAACTACAGTCTATAAGTATTTCTTTAAGAGTTCTCGTTAATATATTGCTTGGCCTATTTCCTTATAACCTATGTCTCTTTACATATGTTTGTCTTATAGATGGATTTGATTGGACTAATCTTATAGAGTAGAGTAGGAGTTCTCTGTCTTGTTGTCCATTGCATTGTAGGTGTCAAACAATGCTAAGGAGCTCAGAGATCAAACTCAAGTTGGAGAAACGAGGAAAAACATCAGAATAAGGTGCATCACACTTTCTTCCTTCTCCTTCTCTTTCTGATTAGTTAGTTAGATTCAAAGGAAATTTAGTGTCCAATGTTATCATGTTTTTTGTCTTGGTATAGGGGTCTAGAAACCAAGAGTATATTCACCTTTCTGCAGGGGTATTTTCCTACAACAAAGGCATGATATGTAAAGTCAAGGAAAGGATATGCAATGCAAGGCAAGGCAAGGCTAGATATGGAAATAAAAGAGAAGGAAAGGATATGCAATGCAAGGAGAGGTAAGGAAATGCAAGGAATAACATGGAAAGGCAAGGAATGTTAAGGGAAGGTACAACATGGAAAGTCAATGCAAGTTGTTATCAAACATATCGATAAATGCAGACACAAACAGATCTCCCTATTTTCACCCTGAAAATAGAAAAAAACAAGACAGAATATAAAAATTTCTCTAAGTTTTAATTATCAAGCATACTAACTAACAAGAGATAAATGACATACCTTTTAAATGTCATTTTTCCTCACTAGTGTCATCCTCACTCTATTCCAAGACTTATGGGATGTTGAAAATATAAAATAAACAATCCAACAAAGTGAAAGAAACAACGTATACTCAACAAAACCTATGTATGTGATCAATGAGTAATACAATAAAATAGGACCAATTTTATGGGAAAGAAATATATCATTGTATTAAAGATATGAAAAGGAGAATACAACCAATGTCTTGATGTTGTAAGGTCTCTTCCAATAGTTCCTTTCTTCCCACCCACTTCTGCTCCATGGATTCTGAGATCAACAATCTCTCTTGACAGAGAAAAGCTCAAATCCAACATACAAGCTCCAAAAACTCCAAGCTACAAAACTCAAGAACTTTCCAACAAGATTTTCCCATGAGAACTCTTATCCTTTTATAAGATGAAAATGATAGGGTGAGGAGGTTAGGATGATCCCATGAGATCAGGGATGCGACTTAGATCTAAATTGATCGGAGGCCACCTCACCTCAGAAGCGTCTCTTCTAGAAGAATCGAGAAGACACTTTTTTTCCTTCATACAAAAATAGTTGCACCCTTAACACTGAGAAAACTGCAACAATGTCGTAGGCCACTATGGTGAAACCTACAATGATCCTATATTTTCACACCCTTAACACTAATAAAGGTGCGACGATCCCTTTTTCTAATGTTTTTGACAAAGAAAAAGTATAACTTCATCTCTTTGGGAAAACGTATCTTCATTCCTCTTCAAGGATTAAGGCCATTGATACTTCTAAAGACAAAGGATAGGTTTACAACATTAATGGTCATAGGGGTGATGAAAATAATGTGTAACAGTAGCCCCCCCAAAGTATGAAGTTAGAACAGAGTGATAGCAGAAATACTTTGTCGAGTGTGTGTAGGGAACAAGGAACACGTCGGTCGGAAACCTGCCAACAAACAAGGAAATACAATATAATAATATATCATCACTGAGGTAGGCATTCCCATACTCAAAATACAAATGACTCAAATAATAAATGTCAACATGCAAAGATCCATGTCAAGTAAGATAGGTAATGGCCACCGAACATACAAAGTGGATCCATGCCATTATGACTCAAATCTGAACATAGCCACCAAAAATACACTGTGGATCTATGTGTTAAAGACTCAAATTTGAACATAGCCATGAGGCATACATTGTGGATATATGCAACAGTACAATATGAATATACTCCAACGCAACTTGAATCTGTCAGAAAAGATCCAGGGTCTTGATCTCCAACACTCTACAGTACAAATCTAACCATGTGAATACATGTGTTGAACTAGAACATGGTAAAAACCACTTGATTACTGATCATTAGTGTATACCGTTAACAAGAGAAAGGGAAATAAACATTAATTTCAATGACTCCCAAGGTACTCTAGTATAATCCAACGAATGTGAATTAATGAGTTGAAGTCGAACACTCGACGAAATCTCTCGATCAGGGGTTAATAATGAAAACCCACTATCAAAAGAGAGGAAACCTGCCATTGAGGCCTACAAGTTCCAAGGAAACAATTAGTTTCTAAGTCTAATTCTTGGACAATGAGTTGAAGTCGATAGGAAAAGACTCACCACAGGAGGACCTTAATGTATCCCCCCATCAATGACACGAAATGGGTAACAAGATTTGAAATAGATCAGAGTAACAAGTGATTTAGGACTGACTCAAGGATGAACGATGCAATAGAAGGCTTAATAAATATATAAATGGTCGATGCAATAGAAGTATTTTCAGGTTGAACTTCTCTTTGAACATATTGACAACACGACAATTATCTTGGAAACACTGACTCAACAACAGGGATCACATGCCAAATTGTAATTTATATAGGAGTATGATCAAGAGATAAGAGGATTTTCCAACCTAGACACAAAGAAAGTGAAAGGGTGTTATGTTCAAAAGAAACTCTTCCATAGAATACAGGTTTAGACACATTTCTTTCCCAATTTTTTCCCCACCATTTCTGGTGAGTACCTCTTTATTTTTACACAAGCTTGAGGAGGATAACATATGCTTGAACTGTAAGCCCATCCTTTGGATGAGGCCCTCAGAGTATGTTTAACGAACCCTAAGAAGGATTGGTTCAGTCCCATATGGTCCATTTGATGTTTTTTTTATGAGTCCAAATAAAGTAAACTCAGTGGTTTTTCATATTTAGAGTCTGAAAAACACTTAAAGAAAACTCCAAAATGTCTTTTTTCATAAATTAGTATGATGAGCCCGAAAAAGAGATAAACTTATGCTCAACAAACATTTTCTTCAAATAATTTAACGAGCGTGAAAATAACAATATCAGTCAAGAATCTTTTCATGTTTAGGGAGTTTGAAAAGAGCTTAAAGGGAACTCCAAGGGGTTCCTTTTGCGTATAACCTTTACGAGTTCGAAAAAGTGATAAAAGTTTACTCAGTTTCATTCTCATGTATTTACGAGAACTATAAAGAACTAAGGCTAAGATGGGGATTGTTTTCATTTTATGCAAGCTTAAAACAAAACAAAACTATGCTTGGGATAGATTTTATTTTTACACAAGCTTAAAACTAGCCAAAACTATACTTGGACCTGGTTTCATTTTTACACAAGATCGAATGAGAGGAAACTATGCTTGTGACTTCCCAATGAATTATCCAAATATGGTTGGTACATCCCCAGCTTAAGAAGCTAGTGAATTAACTTCAGCATGAAGTCCATAGGATGTAAGAAAATACCCCTGCAAGCTTCGTTTCGTCCAACTGCAAAGGTGAATGAAATGAAGATTCAAATAATAGAAGAAGGACTTGAATCAAATGGAGAGGGGGAAAACCATTTCATTTTTTAACGAGCTTGACACAGGAACAAGAACTATTCTCAAGAATACAGGTTCAATCCCTAGACCTTTGTTTCATTTTTTAATGAGCTTGACACAGAAACAAGAACTATGATCGTAATATTTGTTTCATTTTTTAACGAGGTTTCTACAGAGACACAAAACTATCCTCACAGCTGGTTTCATTTTTTAACGATCTTGAAATCAGAAAACCATGCTCAAAGCTGGTTTCATTTTTTAATGATCTTGAAATCAGAAAACCATGGTCAACAAACGCTTCTTGCTCATGGCTTCCAAGAGGAAAATGCTATGGAAGAAGATCATGTTAAGGGAAAAAAATCGGTCATGGACTCCAATAGATATTCACTGGACAAAAGAATAATGCTCTGTAAGGACACCATGTCGAGGGTCGCGACGGGGGTAAGGAGATCAATATCTAAAGACCCTATCGAAGAGATAACCATGTAAACTACCAGATCTAGGCCATAAGAGACCGAGCTTATAGGGAGAGGTTCATCTTCATCGGTAACTGAACACATGGGAGACATTGAAACATAATTGACCTATGGTAGGGGTGATACCATCTAAATATACAAACCATCTAGGGAGGTCATTGAGTTGATGGTCAATTCAGGGCCAACAAACAAAATTTTATGAATAGTCACAATTATTCCACCATGAGGGAAATATATCACATGAAAAAGAGTGGAAATGATAGCTTTCATGGCATAGACATAATCTCTCCCAAGGAGAAAATTGAAATCCAAGGGGTCTTGGACTACCATGACATCAATAAAGACAGTTTTCCCTCCCAAAATGATGGGAAACTGAGGAAGGGTCCCTAAAGTTTGAATAGTTCTTCTATTAAAAGCTAACAGATTATGGGTAACAAACACAAGGTGAGGATATCCTAAAGATTTCCAAGCAATAGAGGACAAAATACTAATGGGCACACCTTTGTCTATTAGCGTCGAAGGAACGTATAGAACACAAAATTGTATTGTGATCTTGAAAGGAATGTGAGAGGGAAGACGAGGTCTAGTTAGTGCACCCCAATCAAAAATGATGGCCTCATTACTTGGAAGGGGTTCCACAAGATAAGGAGGAATTCCCCCCAACACAGTAGTGTCTGTATCAACAAGAAAAAAATCATTAGTACGAGGTTTACTCTCTAGCGTGAGATTAGGATCGACCGATCACGAGATCTTATCGACCACTTGGGTTTCATTCTCCAAGGGGAGAATGGGGTCGAAGGGTGGAAACAGATCGACCACTTGGGTTGCACTCTTTATCAGGAGACTAGGATTGACCAATGATGGGATCAGATTGACCACTTTGTCAACTCGCTCAACTAAGGATGTGGCCATATTGACTACTTGATCAATCGAACCAACCGATGAAGGGACCAAATTGATCATTCCATCAACTATAGGTGGGTTGAGATTAAGGATGCTGTAAGCAGCTGGACATTGAGGCTAGGAAAAAATCGTGTCTTTCAATAATTTCAAAGCTTCGTCCATATGAGGGAAAATGTGAGTTTGGTAACTCCCTCCACATAACCTACACAAGAACTTGACTCTACTTTTTTCCTTCCCAACGGTATCCTGACTAGTTGAAAGGAGGTCATCATCATGTTGTTCATAGGATGATGGCATGGGCTGGCAAGGGAGTGTAGACCATGCTTCTATAACCTTGGATAGACAAGGGAAGTCCTTAAGAAAATCGCTACCCTTACAAAGCCTACAAGGGTACTTGGTTTTACGGGTTGTTTGGGTGATCTTGGCATCATCAACACTCCCAGCATGATTAACGGTAACTGGTTGTTCTCCAAAATTTCTGGCATTGGTTGGAATTTTCAACCCTTTCTTATTTTTCTTCTTCTTTTTCTTCCTTTTCTTCTTATTATTATCCACCAAGTTACTCGCTACAAAGCTTTCACTTAGTGAAAAAGAAGAAATGGAAGAAGACCATGCAAGTGGAGAAGGTGAAGGATATATTAATTGTTAAGATGGTGAAGGATCAACATGAGGTTTTGATGCTCTTGGGGGGAAGTGCTTACGACTGAAGCACTAGCTGCATTCGGGATTACCTGAGTGGAAAACAACCATACTAGTAATCCAATTGTGAGACCTGGAAGGCTCAAAGTAGCAATGTAAGGAGGACCAACATTTTTGTAAGAGGGAAAAAAGAAAGGCTCCCCTGGAAAATGGGTTCCTTCATTGGTCATTCTAGGAACTAATACCATTAAACACAGATCCAACCTAGAGTCTGCTAGGGAAAACAAACAACACACGTTAAAAATATAGGAATCAAACAAACAAAAAAAACCTTCTTATAATGAACACACTAGTTGGTGATGAAATTCAATGCCACAGGAACAATGTAAGAAGGGGATGAGATAGAGAGGGTGGAAAAGTTACATTGACGACCTGCTTAATGGACATACACCTTGGTGCAAGCTCCCACACATAAATGTGGGTATACCCTCCAAGGATCCCAAGTGAGTTTGGACAACATTGATTCCAGGTACCGTGAAGACTTGCCCCTCCACAATCACCTCGTGTAAAGAACCTAAAGAGAAAGGACACTAAGGTTACCAAATACAACAATGATTCTTGGGGAAATAGTCGATAGTCCAATATACATGTAAAGACAGGGTATCTAATCCTGAAATTGACTTAAGAAGGCCCACACAAGGTTGTTTTCTCATGTGACCCCCAATAATATGCGCAATCAATACACTAGGACCAACAAAGAAGGGTTAGTAACTCTGCTAGCACTAATGTGACCTCATTATTGAACCTTGTGTGAGAAGGGATTCCCAAGAAAAAATGCAATACATGGATTTCACCCCTCCCTAACTCAAGATTCTATGTTTGTTTGTAGCTTTGGAAAGTTAACTTTCACACCTATTCCAAAGCCCTACACCTAAGCTTATGTAGGTTTTCTAGCAAAAACTATAAAAATGTCTATTCAAATTTTATAAGCGCTTTATTTTTAAGGCTGTTGTTACTAAAGAGGAAAATGGTGTGGACTAAATGATGTTTTGACCGACTCTAAACAATGCAAAGAAATGAGAATTCAAATATTTCACTTCGATAAAAGGTATATTACTAGAAGGAGAAAGCGTTTATCATTCCCAGATGCAGAATGTCCCAAAATTTTATTAAACTCATCAATATCAAGATCTTCAAGAAATGATCCAAAGAGACTGTACATGAATACACGATTCAAGACCAAAAATGCCAAAAAACCATGCAATTCTACTACAAATGCAAAGATGCCCCCAATCTAATGCAAAGTAAGAATTTTTTTTTTTTTTTTTTCAAAGATAGCTAAAAGAAATAGCAAATCTCTATAAAATAAAGAAACCCAAACAAATTTTCTCTTTTAACGCTAACTATTCAAAAAAAAAAGTGTTCTTTCACTAAACAATTCTAAAGAAAAACAATCCTTTGTAACTGAAAGACACTCAAAGAAAGAGATCAGATCTTTCAAAATAAAACAAGATAAAATAAAGAAAAGAAGAATAAAAGTAGACTCAAATACTATCAAGAAGACTGTAAATAGATCATAATCAAACCCACAAATTCACCCCAAAACCATATCTAAGATCTGGGTAGGGAAAACCATCAAAAACTAAAAAATTTCACAAAATCGTCGTGGCCTACCAACCAACAGAGTGCGATGATCTTAGATTTTCGTGGGCCAGAGAACAATACAGTGCAGAGATGTTGCATTGTGTCTAAAGGAAGGTTGTGTCTATCCTAGATTGTCGCACCGTCTCACAAAGAAGGGCGCGACGATCAAAGGAAAAATGGGAAAAATAAAAAGCATGAGGGTTTTCCAGTGAAATTAAACAGTTAGAGAGTCAATATGGATCTCCCAATGACTCAGAAAATAGAACCCAGGCAATCAAAGAAAGAAAGAAATACAAACTAGGAAAATAATTTGTTCCCTAGTATGGTTGCCAATTTAGTTATCGGACATATCGGTAAGTAGACACAAACAGATCTCCCTAGTTTCACCCCAAAACTAGAACAAAACAAGACAAAATATGAAAATTTCCCTAAGTTTTAATTATCAATCATATTAAATAACAAGAGATAAATGACATACCTTTTAAACGTCGTTTTTCCTCACTAGTATCATCCTCACTTCGTTCCAATACTTATGGGATGGTGAACCTGTAAAAGACACAAGCTGATATGGATTATTTTCGGCATTAAATAAGAGCGGAGATGTAATAAATAAATGCATAAATATATCGCGTATATCCAATAATATAACATAAATGTATCATAAATGTAACCATAAACACAAATATACAATAATACATGATTTCTATTA
Organism: Picea engelmannii; assembly: GCA_009831015.1. Lineage (NCBI taxonomy): Eukaryota > Viridiplantae > Streptophyta > Pinopsida > Pinales > Pinaceae > Picea > Picea engelmannii. The sequence goes on from ML789200.1 coordinate 43,050, forward strand.
ATGAAGGAAATGTACAGAGACTGTAAAAATACAGAGTGCGACTCGCTAGAATGGTGACAACTTATCTCTAAGAAGAGATGTGATGGCTACTCACATTTACTATAAGATGATTACAATGAGGCTCTAAATTCCATTTTACAATAAACAAGAGTGTAAAAAACCCTAGACATCCAAAAACCTAACCCTGGGAGATGAAGCGCCAAAAGTCATGTGGGCCCCGTTTGGGTAAGTCAGTACATCAACTTCCTGGGGTCGTAACTTTTGCATACAATATTTGTTTTAGGCACACGATACATCATTAGAAATATCTATTTGAGGACTACAACTATTGACAAAAATTTCATGATGATACTTTTCGATCGGTAGATACCCAAAATAATGTCGTTTAGGGCCTCAAAACGGCTCCAGAAGTTCAGGACTCGAAAAACTACTAAAAATAGTAAATTACCAAAATTGCCAGAAAATTGTTTTGAGCTAGTTGGAAAAGGTGGGTGGCCACCGATATCCACCTGTATCAATCCTCCATCCTTAGGAAGAAATGGTTTCCATTGCATTGAGTGCCCGGGGGAGAGGGAAAAGCATTTGTTGAATCTGTGTTTTGATGAGTTGCTTGCCTTGTTGGAGAAGTTGCGCTACTTAGCTTGTTGAAGGTTGTCATGAACATGTGGTTGTAAGGGTTGGAACTTTCTAACTAGTCTAGCTACATGAGTTTCTTTTGTGCAGAAGGAATCTTTACACTCTGTTGCAATCTTGTCGACCTGCTTCTGTTGGATAGAAGGTGCTTGGGTCGAGGCCGTAGTGGTTGCAGTATCCTTCTGTTCACCTTTTGAATAGATTGTGAAGAAGTTGAATTTTGTAGTATGAGATACTACATTATGGCACTATTTAGGTGGAACAGTAGTTAGGATTGCCTCTGGTATTCTGTAGAGATGACCCCCTATAGAAACAATGACACTGCAGGGTCGAGACTCATAAAGAACATTGCGCTTCCATATATATGGTTGGCCCAAGAGAACATCACAAACATCCAGTGGGGCAACATCATATAATACCTCATCCTTGAAGGGTTGGATGCCATATGACAATCGACACTATTGGTTGACATGAATATCTCACCCCTAGCGAATCCATCTAACGTTGTATGGTTGCGGGTGTGGTGTTGTCAAAAATCCCAATTGTTTGATGACCTCTACTGAGATGCGGTTCTTCTTGCTTCCGCTATAAACAATAAAATGAACTAGGGTCCCCTTCTCCCACATATGTGAATGAAAAAGGCGCCCCCCCTCTTCAAGATCTGTTGGTTCTTTGGGTTGAATTGTTATGGTCACGACAATAGTAGTGGGGTCTGTGTCGATGATCTGTCTTTTTGCACTATTTTCAGAATCAGATTTTGAATCAGGGTTCAACTCCTTGTCTTTGATCTCGACCACCAATGATTGTTTTGAGAGAAATTCATCAGTGTTGTGCTAGGAGATTTTGTGGAAATCACACCATTTTCCGGTATCCTTATTTGTCTTCCCATGACCCTTCTTTTCCTGTGGCTTGGATTGGTTTTCGGGAGACTCTTTGTTAGGGACATCTTTGTCATACTTTGGTTGTTGTGGATTTGTAGACCTAAACTCCATTTCTTTTGGTGCTTAAATTTCTACTTGATTTTAACAACATATTGATAAGCAATACCGAGTGATGAGATGTCTAGAAAATCTATTTCAATTTGGATGTATCTGTGTAGAGCCCCACGGTATTTCAAAACCAAATGTCATTCAGAGTCTTTGATACCCAGCTTGGTGCACAAGGTATGGAAGGTATTGGTGAAATCTGAAACTTCTTGGCCCCTCTCCTGCCGCAATATGGTCCATCTCGCGTACTGGTCCTCATAGTTTCCAACAAGGTAATATTGTTCCTTTACCGCATCCACAAAAAAATTCCAAGTGGGATCGGCCCCATATATTCCAGACTCCTCTGTGGAACTTTGCTCCTAGTAAGTTTCCCACCAATATCTGACATGGGGGAGAGATTTAAGGAGTGCAAAGGTGATCCTTTCCCTATCGGAAAAATTATGAACAGATAAATAACCTTCTAATAGATTTAACCATTTGTCTAGGGAATCAACATCTATCTGACCTTCAAATACAGGAATATCAAAATTAACCTGTACCTTGAAAGGAGAGGTGCTTCCAAAGTGGTTGTTTTATGAATATGGGACTGTTTCTATCGGTAGATGTTGAAGGATGTGGGAAAAATTCTCCATCATTTCATCCCTCTGTCACGTGAGAGCTTGCTCAAGCAACAGATTGATATAATCGTTTGCTCCATCATTTTTCTTTTCTTCTGCCATGGAGGGTTTCTTGGGCATGCAAGAGTGACTGTATTCAATAGAGACAATATCGAGACCCAACCTTCTATACTCGGACCTTGTTGGGGAGATGCACTGAAAAAAGATCAAGAGCATCCTACTCTGATACCTCTAATCGGGATTATTTTCGGCATGAAATGAGAGAGGAGATGTAATAAAGAAATGCACAGAGATATCGTGGATATCCAATAATATAACATAAATGTATCAGAGATGTAACCATAAACACAGAGATACAATAATACATGATTTCTAATAATGAAAGAAATGTACAGAGATTGTAAAAATACAGAGTGAAAGACTCGCTAGAATGGTGACAACTTATCTCTAAGAAGAGATGTGACGGATACTCGCATTCAAAACAAGATGATTACAGTGAGGCTCTGAATTAATTTTTATAATAAACAGGAGTGTCAAAAACCCTAGACATCCAAAAACCTAACCCTGGGAGATGAAGCGCGAAAAGTCATGTGGGCCCCGTTTGGTAAGTCAGTACATCAACTTCCCGGGGTCGTAACTTTTGCATACGGTATCAGTTTTAGGCACACGATACATCATTAGGAACCTATATCCGAGGAATGAAACTGTTGACGAAAATTTCATGAGGATATTTTTTGATCGATAGATACCCAAAAAAACGTCGTTTAGGGCCTCAAAATGGCTCCAGAAGTTCAGGACCTGAAAAACTACTAAAAATAGTAAATTAGCAAAATTCCCAGAAAATTGTTTTGATCCAGTTGGAAAAGGTGGGTGGCCACCGATATCCACCTAGATCAATCCTCCCTCCTTAGGAAGCCGGTCTCCATTGCATTGAGTGCTTAGGGGAGAGGGAAAAGCATTTTTTGAATCTGCATTTTGATGAGCTTCTTGCCTTGTTGGACAAGTTGCATTGCTTAGTTTGTTGAAGGTTGTACTGAACATGTGGCTGGAAGGGTTGGAACTTTCTAGCCAGTATGGCTACATGAGATGCTTGTGTGCAGAAGGAATCTTTACACTCTGTTGCAATCTTTTCGACCTGCTTCTGTTGGATAGAAGGTGCTTAGGTCGAGGCTGTAGTGGTTGCAATATCCTTTTGTTCACCTTTTGAACAAATTGTGAAGAAGTTAAATTTTGTAGTATGAGATACTACCTTGCAACACTATTTAGGTGGAACAATAGTCGGGACTACCTCTGGTATTTTGTAGAGATGACCCCCTAGAGAAACAATGGCATTGCGGGGTCGAGACTCATAAACAACATGAAGCTTCCACATATATGGTTGGACCAAGAGAACATCACAGACATCCAGTGGGGAAACATAACATAATACCTCATCCTTGAAGGGTTGGATGTCATAGGACAATCAACACTGTTGGTTGACACAAAGATCTCGTCCCTGGCGAATCCATCTGATGTTGTATGGTTGTGGGTGTGGTGTTGTCAACAATCCCAACTGTTTGAAAACCTCTATTGAGATGAGGTTCTTTTGGCTTCCACTATCAACAATAAAATGAAGCGAGGTCCCCTTGACCCACATTTGTGAATGAAAAAGGCGCTCCCCCTCTTCAATAATTGTTGGTTCTTCTCGTTTAATTGTTACAGTCACGACAATAGCAGTGGGGTCTGCGTCGATGATCTGTCTTCTACTAGTATTTTCATAATCAAATTCAGAATCAAGGTTTGGCTCATTGTCTTTGATCTCGGCCACCAATGACTATTTTGAGCAACATTCATCAGTGTTGTTCTAGGGGATTTTGTGAAAATCGCACCATTTTCTGGTGTCCTTCTCTGTCTTTCCATGACCCTTATTATCTTGTGGCTTGGATTGGTTTTCAGGAGACTGTTTTTTAGGGTCGTCTTTGTCATACTTTAGTTGTTGCGGATTTGTAGACCTGAACTCTCGTATGTTCTGGTTCTTAAATTTCTACTCAATTTTAACAGCATATCGATAAGCAGCACCGAGTGATGAGATGTCCAGAAAATCCATTTCAGTTTGGATGTATCTGTGTAGAGCCCCACGGTATTTCAAAACCAAATGTCATTTGGAGTCTTTAAATACCAAGTGCTCTCGGCCCCATATATTCCAGACTCCTCTGTAGAACTTTGATCCTAGTGAGTTTACCACCAATTTTTGACATGGGGGAGAGATTTAAGGAGTGCAAAGGCTATATTTTCCCTGTCGAAAAAATTATGAACAGATAAATAATGTTCTTAAAAATTTAACCATTTGTCTAGGGCATCCACATCTATCTGAACTTCAAATACAGGAATATCAAAATTAACCTGTACCTTGAAAGGAGAGGTTCTTACAAAGTGGTTGTTTTATGAATATGCGTCTATTTCTATCAGCATGCGTTGAAGGATGTGGGAAAAATTCTGGATCATTTCGTCCCTTTGTCGCGTGAGAGCTTGCTCAAGCAACAGATTGATAGAATCATTTGCTCGGTCATTTTTGTTTTCTTCCTACATGGAGGGTTTCTAGGGAGTGTGAGAGCGATTGTATTCAAGAGAGACAAGATCGAGACCCAACTTGCTATAGTCGGACCTCATCGGGGACATGCACTAAAAAATGATCAGGAACAACCTGCTCTGATACCACTGATCCAGATTATTTTTGGCACAAAATGAGAGAGAAGATGTAATAATGAAATGCACAGAGATATTGCAAATATCCAATAATACAGTAGAAATGTATTATATATGTAACCATCAACACAAAGATATAGTAATACTTGATTTCTATTAATGAAAGAAATGTACAAAGACTGTAAAAATACAGAGTGGAAGATTCGCTAGAATGGTGGCAGCTTATCTCTGAGAAGAGATGTGACGACTACTCACATTTGCAAGACGATCATTAGAATGAGGATATGAAGGAATTTTTACCATAAACAGGAGTGTCAAAAACCCTAGGCATCCAAAAACCTAACCCTGGGAGATGAAGCGCTAAACGTCTTGTGGGCCCCATTTGGGTAAGTTAGTACATACTTCCCAGGGTCGTAACTTTTGCATACAATATTCATTTTACGCACATGATACATTGTTTGAAATATATATCATAGGACTAAAATTGTTAAAAAAATATTCATGATAAAATATTTTGACCGATAGATACCCAAAAAAATGTCGTTTAGGGTCTCAAAACAGTTCTGGAAGTTCAGGACCCGAAAACTGCTAAAAATAGTAAATTACCAAAAGTGCTAGAAAACTATTTTGAGCCAGTTGGAAAAGGTGGGTGGCCACTGATATCCACCTGGATCACAAGCCAACGAAGTGAAAGAAACAATGTATACTCAACAAAACCTATGTATGTGATCAAGGAGTCATACAATAAAATAAGACCAATTTTATGGGAAATAAATATATCACTGTATTAAAGATATGAAAAGAAGAATACAACCAATGCCTTGATGTTTTAAGGTCCCTTCCAATAGTTCCTTTCTTCCCACACACTTCTTCTCCATGGATTCTGAGATCAACAATCTATCTTGACAAAGCAAATCTCAAAGCCAACATACAAGCTCAAAAAACTCCAAGCTACAAAACTCAAGAACTTTCCAACTAGCTATTCCCATGAGAATTCTTCTCCTTTTATAAGTTGAGAATGATAGGGTGAGCATGTTAGGATGATCCCATGAGATCAGGGATGTGACTCAGATCCAAACTGATTAGAGGCCAACTTACCTCAGAATCTTCTCTTCGATAAGAATCGAGAAGATGTTATTTTTCCTTCGTACGAAAATCATTGTACCCTTAACACTGAGAAAATTGCAATGATGTTGAAAGACACTGTGGTGCAACCTGGGATGATCCTATATATTTTCACTCTTAACACTAAGATAGGTGTGATAATCCCTTTTTCTAAGGTTTTTAACAAAGGAAAAGTATAATTTCATCTCGCTGGGAAAAAGTATCTTCATTCTTATTCAAGGATTAAGGAAATTGATCCTTCTAAAGAAAAAGGATAAGTTTACAACATTAACAGTCATGGGGGTGATGAAAATAATGTGTAACACAAGGAAAATAATGGAATGGAAAGGAAAGGAAAGGCAAGGCATGGCATGATATGGAAAGGGAATGAAATGCAAGGAATGGAAAGAAAAGGAAATGGAAGGAAAGGAAATGTAAAGCATGGCATGGAATTTCATGGAAAGGAAAGGCATGGCATGGCAAGTCAAGGAAAGGCAAGGAAATTATAGACATGGAAAGGAAAGGAAAGGAAAGGAAAGGAAATTAAATATAAGGCAAGGTTTTAGGGACCTAACCTCCATAACCCCTCAAGTGGGTAGAATAATATATTTCCATGTAATAAAGGTCAATATTAATAAGGCCTAGCAATAAGGAGGAATAATTAAAATGTAAGAAGACCTAATAGAAGCTTCCGCTTCTAGAAGGATCTACCTCTAGATTGTTCTTTTGAATAGATAGATTTAGTATAAATAGGAGTAGAGGGTATGAGAAGTTTTGTCTTGAAGAATTATTGTAATAGATCTTTTCTTTGCTGGAGGTATCCCCCTCGAAGAGGCAAGTGAACCTTGTTTCCTAACAATAAAGGTATAATTTTGGTGTTGTGGTTCCATATAATTTGTTGTTCTGTTGTTATAGATGCATTGTTTTCATATTTTGTTTCTATGTTCATGTTATTTGTTGCATTATTTCTTTTTGTATGCTAATATAATAGACATGGTACCTTACACAAGGAAATGCAATGAAAGGGATGGAAAGGAAAGGAAAAACATGGCAAGGAAAGCATGGCATAGAAAGTCAAGGAAATTTAAGGAAATGAAAGGAAATTCAAGGATAGACATGGCAAGGAAAGGAAAGACAAGGCATGACAATAGGAATGAATTGTACTGAGAATTACTCCAAATACTAATTCATAAACTCTTTCTGGAGTTAAGGAACGCTTTGATGATTTATTTTTGTTTGCATTTATTTCAACTCATGGATTATTCTATTGTTGGTTTGATGTCTTATGCATCTATTAAGGATTTCCATTTTGTCAAGTTATCTTATGAAATTGAGTAAATTACTTAGTTTATTATTTTTAGTGAATAATTAAATGTATTTTATTAATTTGTTTCTCTTATTTTTTGTAATAGGTATGTTTCCATTTAATGCGTTAATTATTGTAGAATTACTTTTGTATCAAAGTATGAATCAAATGGAAAATTGTTTTTGACGTTCATGTAGGTTTCTCCCTTTATAAAATAGTGTAAATCTATATTTACTAGGAATATCCTTGTAGCAATATTTTATGTAGAATTAATTCTTAGAAGAATAGAGTTACGACGTTTTTCTATTTATTTTTTCTGAGAGTTATCTTTTGAGAATAGATTTATTTAAATCCATTTATATTAGATTTATTTATTGCAATTTCATATATAACATAAAAGAGTGGAAATATAAACACTTTGAAATTCATACATTCATCAACATAAAATAAACAAACAATGAAATTCATAAAAAAAATGTGCCATGAAATGTGTGTGTGTGTGTGTGTATTCAACATCCTCTAAAATGTACATTTTTTACAAAATGTCACATCATACCCAATATAAAAAAATGGCAGTAAGTTCCCTAATATAAAAAAATTCCATATGGTGTCCTAGATACAAAATGGTAGTCATTGGTCACTCATTAACCACTGCCACCCTTTCCGTCCTCGAGAGCATCCTAGAAATTGATATTTCTTCTATTAGGATCCGATCCTAACCACTCTTAGTTGGTCATTAGTTAGCATGATATATTTTCCATGTAATAAAGGGCGGCATTAGTTAATATGGCCTATTAAATAAATGTGAACAAGTCAATGTAAGAAGACCTAATAGAAGCTTCCACTTCTAGAAAGATATTCTTCTAGAATGTTCTTTAGAAGATAGAATTAGTATAAATAAGAGTAGGAGGTATGAGAAAGTTTGTCTTGAGAAAGTATTGTAATAGAGCTCTTCTCTGTTGGAGGTTTCTCCCTCAAAGATGAAAGTGAACATTGATTTCTTTGAATAAAGGTATTATTTCTAGTATTTCTCTCTCAATATTTTGATGTTCCCTTGATAATTGCTAAATATTCCTGTTTCTACATAATATATTACATCTAGTACCTTACAAGTGGTATCATAGAACTTTCCTAGGTAGGAATTATGGGTTAAATTGTTTTCAGGGTAGAGATGTATTCCAACGTCTTTAATATACAATGAGTTTCCATTCAATTCATAGATCTGTGGTCGAGGAAGAATACACATAGGGAATACAAGAGGTTTCTAAGCTCACATTGTTGGACACCCTTGTAACCTATGTTGGTACCCCTTCGAGTGGTGGTGCATAAAAAATCACGTCTATACGGACTGACCTAGGTATCCTGAAACCCTCCATAGATCAATTGATTGGTCTCCTGACTTCTATAGTGTCACCGAGAAAAACACTAAGGAAGATACTCTCTAGTATCTAGGTAATCGGGTATTATGACTAAGGGTACGGTCGATTATCCTTAGTTGGTGCCTTGAGATATTGGGTCGAGTACTATTGTTTGACCCTACATGGAAAACACATGGAAAACACTTGTCCATAGGCACCTTGCAAACCCTAATCAGGGGAGAACATACCAGACAAGATACAAACATGCGTTTTTGGTCATGCAACATTACCTCCTGCATATTGGTTGTGAATTGAATACACATTTTTTATTGTTAGTAATTTGGTCATTCTGACGCTATAGAGGTATTCAAATTAGAGTATAACTTTGTAGGATTGTAAACAAAATGAGGAGAGTGGTCCCACCGACATACTTATTTGGTACCTCTACCATTGGATTCCTCTCTATGTCCTAATTGCAGTGGTACCTATCACTTTTAAGCCTATTTTTTCCATGGACCCGACCCCCCTTCCTGAAACCCTCCTTTGGGACCTATGCCATTGGATTTCTCTCCTTGTCCTGATTTTCATGGTACCTATCATTTTTAATCCTTGTTTTTCTGTGGATCTGCCCCCCTTCCCGACACCCTTATTTTCCACCTATCCCAACAGACTCCTTATCTGGTGTTGATTGTTAAGATATGATTCTACCTAAGCCTCCATAATGTCCCCTACCATCCACGTTGAGAACGTGGAAGAGTTGGAATCTAAGGTAACCAACATGCCTGAGAACATGGACCAACGGATGAAATCCCTCAACTAGAGCTTACACTCCCTCACCCAGAACCTGAATTCCCTCAGCCAAGAAGTCCAAGACCTTGTATTTCACATCAAGGTTAATCACTAGGAGTACCACTTTGAGGGTACTCATTCTTCCCATTATGAGAATACTCATCTTCCCCACTCCCCTTGGTGCTCTCCAAATTCTTGGAATAAAGTACCCAAAGTTGAGATGCATAAATTTGATGGATCAAACCCGGTTGGATGGGTATCCCAAATGGAACAGTACTTCTCCCTCCATGAAATTCAGGTTGATGAGACTAAACTCCATGTCGAGGTTCTATACTTGGATCAAGAAATATGGAAATGGTGGAAATGGAATAAGAAATGCTATCCAAGACAACCAAACTGGACCATGTTCACCAAATCTGTTTGTGCCTATTTTCATAGGGAATCTCATTTTTTGGGATGTCTCACCGTGATGAAACAAATAGGGTCAATAACATACTTCATAAAAACATTTGAATAGTTGGATATCAAAACTAAGGGATTATCTGATGGGTTCTATCTTGAATTCTTCCTCAGTGGCTTAAAGGACATCATTTGGGCTCATGTTTGCATGCACCATCCTGTTACCTGGTTGCAGGAATAAAAATTAGCATTTGAGGCTGAGACAATTATTGATTACCAACCTCTTCATTTTTTAGTTCCCAACTGCCCTCATCCAGGGGATACCCCTACTCCAGCCCAAAATTTGAAGGTCCAAAAGGTATCTCCCACATAAATGGTTGAATTTCGAAAGCAAGGAATTTTCTGTTACTGTGATGAAAAGTATTCGCTAGACCATAAATGTTGGTAACAAAATTTCTTCCATATTGGTGGGTTAACTTCCACCTCCTTTGAGAAAATCCTATCAAGTGAGGCCCCAGACTCAGAGGACACACAACCAACTTCCCCCATCCCATATCTAGTCACATCTCCTGTGGAACTGGAGGAATCTATCATATCTCTCCATGCCCTCATGGCTATTTCTTCTCCATAGACATTAAATATCAAGGGCTACATAAAACATACATTGGTATTGGTGTTGAATGATAGTGGTAGCATCCATAATTTTATTCATCACAGGGTCATTGAGGATGTCAATTTCGTTTTTAGAATAGTTTCTAATTTTCAAATTCTCATAGCTAATGGTGGTATAATGAATGTGGGGGGCACTGTGAGAATATCAAACTCCAAATGGGTGATTATAACCTGAAAAATCACATGTTTTCCATTTCCATGGGTGGTTGTGATATTTTCTTGGGTGTTGAATGGATTCACACTCTAGGAACTATTACCATGGATTATCAGGAGTTATATATGGGATTTACTGAATATGTTTACACCTATACCCTTCAAGGCCTACAAGCTGGCTCCCCATAAATTATCAGTTCTCTCCAGATGGAGAAAATCCTGAAGAAAATCCACCATGGTGTGATTTCTCACATTAATTCTATCTAGATACGTGATCAATCATCTCCAACATTACATCTTGATCTGTAACTAGTCATGGAAAAGCACCACAGGTTATTTGAGACACCTACAAACTTAACCCCCTCCCGGGGTGAGCATGATCACAACATCCCTCTCCTTCTAGGCAGTTAACTCCCCAATGTATGCCCCTACCGGTACCCATTTTATCAAAAAAATGAAATAGAAAAAATAGTGCAGGAATTACTGTCAGCTGGTGTAATTCACCCAACTACTAGTTCATATTCATCCCATGTTGTGATGGTCTTAAAAAAATAAGGTTCTTGGCAAATCTGTCCATATTTTTTCACCCTTAATAAATTGACCATTAAGGATAAGTTTCCAATTATTGTCATTGATGATCTATTGGATGAGCTCCAGGGTGCCTGCTTCTTCACAAAATCAGATATTTTCCCATTCTATCACTAGATTTGGATGAATGAATTAGATATTCCAAATACCTCTTTCTGAACTCATGAAGGCCATTATGAATTCTTGGTAATGCCTTTTGGACTTTGCAATTTTCCCCATATACCTTCCAAATTCCCATGAATAAAATCTTAAAGCCTTATCTTCAGAAGTTTGTTATGGTTTTCTTCAATGACATCCTCATTTAGAGATGCAGCTGGGATGCCCATCTACACCATGTGGACAAATTAATCCAATTATTACAGGACAATCAATTGTTTGTCAAAAATGACAAATGTTCTTTTGGGGAAAGCGAGGCCAAATACTTGAGACACATTGTGGGCCATGAGGGGGTAAGAGAAGACCTAAAAAATATTCAATCCATGAAGGATTGGTTGAGACCCATGATCTTGAAATTCCTTCAGGGTTTCCTGGACCTCACAGGATATTACATGAAATTTGTCCACCATTAGAGAAAATTTCCCAAACATTAATAGACCTTCTTAAGAAGAATGATTTTCATTGGAAACTGGTAGTAGAGAAGGCCTTCACATATTTAAAGTAGGCCATGTACACTACCCCCATCTTAGAATCCCCCAATTTCAACCATAATTTTGTTCTGGAATCTAATTCTTCCATCACTAGTATTGGTGCATTTCTAACACAAGAAGGTAGAACCCTTGCTTTCACTAGCCAAGCTTTGAATGGATGCAATTTGGGAAAATCTACATATGAAAAGGAAATGATGGCCATTATCCATGATTTTCACACTTGGAGACCATATCTATTGGGATGTCATTTTAATATCAAAATAGATAACCATATCCTAAAGTATTTCCTAGAGTAGAGGTTATCCTCACTGGAACAGAACAAGTGGTTGACCAAAATGTCAGGATATGATTATGAGATCATATATAAAAAATGAAAAGACAATGTAATGGAAGATGTGTTGTCAAGACAATATGATTATGAATGTTCCCTCTTTGTCTTATCATTATCAGTTCCTAATTGGATTGAGGAAGTTTGACAAGAGTGGATAACCCACCCAACCTTATCACAGGTAATTCAGTGACTTCAATAAGACCCTAACCCGCCCACCGACTACACTTGGAAAAAAAATATCGTCTTATATAAGGAGTTATTGGTTCTGTCTCCTACTTCAGTACTTAAGCCCAAGATATTAAATGAGTTGCATTCATCTACTATTGAAGGTCACTCATGATTCCAAAATACATATGCTTGTGCTTGCCATTATTTTTTCTGGGAAGGAATGAAGAAGGACATCCTTACCTTTGCCATCAAATGTGATATTTTCCAACACAATAAATTTGAAAGTTTCAAGACCCTAGGAGATATACAATCGTTACCCATTGCATCTTCTATTTGGAGTGACATCTCCATGGACTTTATTGTGGGCCTTCCAAAATTGGGTAACATGTCAATCATCATGGTTGTGGTAAATCGTCTCCCAAAGTATGCACAAATTTGTGCATTAAAACACCATTTTACACCCACTATTGTAGCACAAGTTTTCATTGATCAGATTTTCAAACTCCATGGCATGCCAACATCCATTATGTTTGATCATGATCCAAATTTCACCAACACATTTTGGAAAGAATTGTTTAAATTATAGGGCACACAATTGAACATGAGCACAACATACCACCCCTAGATGGATGGCCAAACAAAAGTTGTCAATAATTTTTTGGAAACCTACTTGTGTTGTTTTTCCTCGAACAAACAACATCAGTGGGTGCAATGGTTACCATTGGAAAAATGGTGGTACAACACTTCCTATCATACAACATCCAAAATGACACCATATGAAATGGTGTATGGACAAAAACCACCTACAATAACTTCATATCTTTCAGGCACATCAAAGGTCCATGATATTCATAAGTTGTTGCAAGGTAGAGTAGCTACCCTTGCATATTTGAAGGATAACCTCCACATGGCCCAAAATCCTATGAAGCAACAAGCCGAACAACAGTGTTTTGAAAGGGTTTTTCAAGAAGGTGATAAGTTGTTCCTCCAACTCCAACGTTACAAGAAAACCTCACTCAAAGTCCATGGCCACCACAAGTTGGCACCCAAATTTTATATACCCTATTAGATTATCAAACATATTGATCATGTTTCCTAAAATTTTGGACTTCTAGCTGCCTCCAAAATACATCTGGTGTTCCATGTTTCCTATTTGAAGAAAGTTGTGGGTCAGAATTGCAGGGTTCAAACCATCTTTCCTGAATTAGATGAAGAAGGCTCCATTTGGATGCAACCAAAATCCATCCTCAACATGCACGAATGTCACTTTCACGGTCAAACTATCAAAGACGTTTTGATCAAGTGGAAGGACACATCTCCAGAGGATGCAACTTGGGATCCAATGAACATACTGCAATAGTTTCCACATCTTCAACCTTTAGGACAATGCTACTTTTGAAGGAGAAGGGCATGCTACAATCCGATCCTAACCCCTCTTAATTGGTCATTAGTTATCATGATATATTTTCCATGTAATAAAGGATTAAATTAGGTAATAAGGCTTATTAAATAAATGTGAACAATTCAATGTAAGAAGACCCAATAGAAGATTGTGCTTCTAAAAAGATCTTCCTCTAGAATGTTGTTTAGAATATAGAATTAGTATAAATAAGAGTAGGAGGTATGAGAAATATTTTTTGGAGAAAGTATTGTAATATATATTTTCTCTTCTAGAGGTTTCCCCCTCGAAGAGGTAAGTGACCAACATTGTTGTCTTTGAATAAAGGTATTATTTCTAGTATTATTCCTGGTATTTCTCTCTGAATATTTTGTTTTTCCCTTGATAATTGCTAAATATTCTTGTTTCTGCATAATATATCACATGTGTTACCTTATATCTTCTCTTAATCAAAGAATAATATCGAGTGGTTTTGTGTGTGGGCATGGTTTGTCACTCTGGATACTGGACAAAGAAACGACAATCTTGTAAGTTTTTTTCCAAAAATAATCAAAATACTTACAAATTGATACTTTGTAATTCAACATAAGAAAACTCACTGGATATGATATTGACAATCATGAGGATGTCTGTAATGATCCAAATGATTAAATTATCATAAAGAAATAGAAGTACACACCATGTACAAATTCTGAGTGTGGAGTACAACTCCAAGATGGATAAGTTATACAATAACTCCTTAAATAATTGGGGAACTCCCACAAATAACAAAATACATTCATACATCACAATTCACATGTCTAGAATAATTAATACATTATCTCTATATATACCTATTCACACTTGCACATGAGGCCTATTTACTACTAGGCCAACCCTATTGCATATATATTTACACATTACATGTAAATTTAGGCCCATATATACCCCCTCTTGGGGTCATATCATATACATTTATCCCTATGTATGCTCCCCTTGGGTTATAACATAGTAACCTTCTTCAAAAATCTTTGTCCTCAAAGCTTTTCAATTAAAGGATTCACATGTGATGAAACCAAGTAATATGATTTTCTTATGTTCATTCTTTCTTTATTCCATTGATGATGATCTATACATCCAAAATAAATTATTTTCGGTATTAATCTTTGGTTTCTAGTTGTTTCATAATTTTCTTTCCTTTGATTCCATGTATTTTTGTTGTAGCTTCTCCAATTTGTAGTGATTTTTTGTCTCTGATAATAACTTGTTGAATAATGGCTTTTTGATGCCTTGTTCCATGAATATTGACAAGTATTCCATCTTCTTCCTTCATAATGATGATATCAACCTTCTTGTCTACCTTGAAATGTTTCCTGGTAATGAGGTTGTCGATATAGTTCCACTTTTGATGTTTTTTCTTCACTCTGCATGTGCATTTCATCTAAATTATTTCAAGTACAATGGAATCGTTTATCTTCCTTTTTTTCTCTTTGATTTTTCTAGCCTTGGATATAATACCATCATATTTGGCATGCACATCCTCTAGATGGAGTTAAACTTGTTCAAGTATCTTTAGGTGACCTTCTTCAATCTCGTCTTCTTTCTATTTTTGAAGATGCAATATGACCTCATTTATCAAATTATAATGTCCTCCTTCAATTCCGTCTTTCATTTCTTATTTTACTTCATCTGTATTTAAGGATTCCTCAACCTTCTTGTAAATTTCCTCTTCCAATTTTTTGGTAGATTCTTCATCCAAGATCCTTGTTTCTTCTTGATTTTGACAATTCTTCCTTTATTCTTTCAATATCTTAACCTCATATATTATTTTTTAATTATGGTTTCATAATCTACATATCTTTTTTGTCTTTCTTTTTCAAATCTTTCCTTGAATCATCCTTTTCCCACTTTGATTTACTACTATTTTCTTTCTTTAAGTCCTTAACCTCATTAATGAGTGAATCATTAAGGGATAATATCTTATATAGCTCCTCACTCTTCTTATTAATCTCTTCATTTGATTCTTTTAATTCATATTGAATTCTATACAATTCCTGCTTTTTTGTATCTCTAATCCATTTATGTGAGAAGAGTTTTTCAAATTCTTCCCATGTGGAGTAGAATCTAGTTTATTCATCAAGGCTTCTCCACCACTTATGAGATATACCCAAAAAAAGAAAAAAATTCCCCTCAAGGACTTATACCATTCCTCATATGATATTCCTTTACCGTCCTCAACAATTCCATAGGACTAATTTCATTGTTATATTCATCTCCACTAAAGCTAGGTATTGTCATTGATTCTTAATTGAGGTCTAACCCAAACCTGAATTCACAACCTCAAATGATCTCAAGTAGTTATAATCCTTGTTCCAGTATTCTCTTCTATGTTTTTTTATTTCCAATGGATTTTGAATCAACTCAATCGGACATCCGAATCAAAAAATATGATAGTTTTAAGTGAACATGCCTTTGAAACCCTGATTTGGAGTCTGTCCTCCTAGCTATCCTTCCTTCTATTGCATCTATGAAATTTCATCACTTCTGAGCCTGAACTTATGAGCTTTAGTACTCTGAAATGTATTCTTTGCAATTCCACAGGTATGACAAAAATTGGATGTGTCAAATAAAAGTTATGGTAACTTTACCAAACCTTGCTAAATTGTTTCCTATTCTAGGGAGAGAAATTTTATAGAATTACATGCACCCAATATTTTATATCTGATTCTAAAACTCACACACAAAAGACTACACGCTGTAATTTTTCCAATTCAATTGGTCTCATGGAATTGGGATCCTCTATGTAGAATTTAGGATTTTTTTACTTGGAACACCTATTTGAGACTAGTTATAGGGATACCCAGAAACCTTGTATTACATAGGGTATATATCCAAACGTACAACTAACCAGAAGCTTAAATTTGTACTAAAGGTACCTTGATATGTCTTCTATATTTCCTCCAATTTTCAATTTTTGAAGTGAACCAGAAAAATAGCTATAGTGAACATTCCAAGGTCACTTGCTTGAGGTAGCAAAACCCTAGGATTGGTGCTCTGATTCCAAATGCAATAATACAAATGATTAAATTATCATAAAAGAATAGAATTACACACCATGTATAGAATGTGAGTGTGGAGCACAACTCCAAGATAGATAAGTTACATAATAAGTCCTTAAATAATTTGGGAGTTATTATGTAACTTATCTAAGGAGTTATTATGTAACTTGTTATGTAAATTATTTAATACTACATTTCACATTTCGTAAAGTAACCAATGTATCATGTAACATATTATGTGAATATATGAATGTATGATGTATTTGATCTATGATGTTGTCTGTAGGTTGTTTCACATAATAACCAAATACATTCATACATCACGATTCACATGTCTACAATGACGAATACATGATCTCTATATATACCTATTCACACTTGCACATGAGTCCCATTTAATACTAGTCTGGCCCTATTACATATATATTTACACATTAAATGTACATTTAGGCCCATATATTCCTCCCCTTGGGGTCGTATCATATACATTTAGCCCTATGTATGATCCCCTTAGGTCATAACAGTGTTACCACCCTCCTATTTGACCCTAATATCTCAGCGATTCCACCTTACGTCGGTTACAAGGATAAAATCATGGAATTTAAACAAATATGCATAAAACCAATTCAATTCATGATACATAAAAATTGATCACAAACACATTATCTCACCATGAATGACTAGGGAAATGATGGATATTCACTAGCAGGTGGAACACTCGAATGTGAAACCTTATCCAAGGCAGCATCTATTTTGGCAACCTCAATGTATGGCTTAGATGGAAATGGTGTTGCAGGTGGGTGCCATATAGGTGAATCCACTATGGATGGATGCGGTGGAAGAGGTGGTGCAGGTGGGTGGCCTACAAGTGCAGCCACTGAGGATGCATTTAGTATGAAATATGGTGGGGTTGAGTGACGATGAACCCTCATAAGTTGTACAAGGGATGGTATAACCCTTGTATTGGAAATAGGTAACCCAAAATCCGTGGCATGGTGCCCAAGGACTGGACTAGTCCTATAATGGTATAAAAGATCAACAACCTGCATACATATTAATAATATTGTTATCGGTACCAAATTGTAAAATTCAACAACATAAATACAAAAAAAATGATATTTAATTGAGACTTAAATCAACACATGATACCTATGAAGGTGGTGACGTTTCCATCCTAGATGGATATTACACATCATTGTGTGGTACTGCAACTTGTAGAAACCCAAGAACATTATATTTGAGGATGCCATAAAGTGAATTTATGAAATGTTATGCATACTTGTGTATGTGGTACAGTGAATAAATATGTTGCCTCTATTGTTACATCAATGGTGGATATAGACATTGATGCATCTATCGGCATAGAGGGTCTATTATAGGGGCATAACAACTGCAAAACATCATACAATAATATATGAAAATAAATACACATAATACTATATAAATATAAAACGATGAAGAACATAGAGATGGTTAAGAATATTCTAACCTCCTTCATGAAGCTCTGATGTCCACTAGCCTCCATCAGCCCATATCAAGTCTGTCCACAAATCGAGAATATTTTAGGATCACATGAACGATTTATTTTTCCATGTGCCCTCTCCTCGCCACACTATGTTGTAGGGTTTGAAGGTTTGACCCCTTTGCCAACATCATTGACAGGAACCTTCTTCCAAGATAATGCAACAAAATTCCCATGCTACAAAAGAATCTGAGTCAACACCGATAAAGATACATGTGCTTTCTATATGCCCTCTGCAATGGGAGGATTTTCGGTAGGGGTTAGGTCTTTAACTAGGAAGACAAGGAAATAGCATAGGGTCACACCTATCATGTTCTCTCTCTTATGTAGTCCCTTGAACCATCCAATGGAAATCACTAATGTCGAAGTAGTT
This sequence comes from Picea engelmannii, assembly GCA_009831015.1. Classification (NCBI taxonomy): domain Eukaryota; kingdom Viridiplantae; phylum Streptophyta; class Pinopsida; order Pinales; family Pinaceae; genus Picea; species Picea engelmannii. Next base: position 61,818 of record ML789200.1, read on the forward strand.
CACATGATGACCCAAAATGAATTCCTCCCATAATTTCCTCAAGAAATATAAGGAACCTCCCTGTTATTTCAAGGAGGTTTATCAAATACCATGAACCATATATCCATCCAGTTATCAAGAAATTGTGAGTGGATGCACCAGTCCATACAAATACATTTCTTGTTGAAAATTGGTTGTACTCTAGATCTAGGATCAATAAATAAAGACATAAAATCTTGTTTTGAATTATTCAAGTCTCTAACTTGGTTTTTATCGAGTCTGAGTCCTATAATAATCGAACATCCTAGCCCTATATTTAGAAATACTAGTTATTTTACCTTGGGAACTTGCAATGGATGATACAATGGAATCCAATGAAGTGGACAATGACACCTGACTAGGCTCTCTTGTACCCCTTAATTCATTGACATGCGATCTCAAAGTGCTCAAATCCTCATCAATTTGTGTGTTTATGTTCGGTGGTTGTGATGGGCTGGGGTTTTCTACTCCTTCGTGTGATTGTGTGGGGTTTTAATTGTCTATGGGTTCCATATTAATTATTTTTCTGCAATTTGATAAGGCAGTTCATATAAATTAGGTCAATTTTTTTAATTAAAATATAAAATTACAAAAAACATGCAAATTAATAGATTAAGAAATTAGAAAAACAATTAAATAATCACAAATACATACCTATCGTCTCTATAAGACGATATTAGTATCTTATACCAATTCCACAAGTTTCTTCTTCTTCAATGGTGAGTGGAAACAACCTACAAACAACATCATTGTGAACAATCTTAAGTAATTGTAACTTGAATTCATAATTTATAATATGTGGAAATGTAATTGTATTTCCTTCACTATTAACCTTTACTAATAAATATACTAGCTTTCTTAGAAGTTCATTCAAATTCCCTTGCAAGAACAATGTGTTATTGGCCTCCCATGCAAGGATAGGGAGAAGGGCTTAAATATGAGATGCAGTTAAATATAATATGTGCTTAATATTAATATACTTCATTCATACGTCCTCGAGGTGTAGGACAGTCGGTGACAGAGTGTGTTGTTAAGCCACTCCGTGATGTTAAAGTCACCGGTTCGAAACCTGCGTGGACAAAAAATCCAACCATGTTAAGGGTTGGTGTGGCTCAGGCCGGGTGCGATCCCCGGGTGATTTTGATGGCTCAGATGCCCCTGAGTCGCGATTTCTCAAGCCACAGGTTAATAGCGTAGCCAACAGGTCCCGCACAAATTAACAAACAAAAATATACTTCATTCATACTTCATTATTAATATACATAGTTTTAATATTGAGGATATGCTCCAAAATGTGGTCCATATCCTTCATGAGATTGAGGATATGATCCATGGTTTAATTATTGATACTAATTACCCAATTAATTTCAACTCAAACATTTACGACATACCTTTGCAACTCCAAGGGAAATTGATACTTCTTAATATATATATATAGATTTCCATTTTCTACTGTGAACTCTATGACAATTTGAAAAATGAAGAAAATATGATAGAAGAAAAAAATATTATACCATCAAGAAGGATGATGAAATGATACAATTATTTCCATCGAAGGATGAAGACCCTATAGAAGTGTTTCTAACATTTGCAAATTTCCTAATAATTATTAAATAAATGAAGGAATGTAATGATGTTGTTTAGATAAGAGTTCAACGAGGCATACAACACAACGATGAAGTTGAAATCTCTTGGAAACATGAAATTTGTTAGGACATGGAATATTTTCTAAAGGAGTATGTAGACATTGTGCAAGAAAAAAATTCCAGTGTCTTGTCACCTAAGAGGAGAATTTTGCATGACATAAACTTGATTTAAGGCATGATGTTCTAATCGAGTTGTGTATAATATGAGTTATATGAAGAGAGTAAAGTTTAATTGATAGGTAGCATAGTTTTTGTCAAAGGTATATTGATCAAGGAAAGTATGAGCTTGTGTATGGTTTCAATATTGATTACAAAAAATAAGGATGGTTATTGTAGAATGTGTCTATATAGTCTAGAATTGAATAAGATCACATATGTAAATATATTTCCTTTACTGAGCATGGATGATTTGATGGACAATTTGTGTTGCACCAAAATTTTTTTGAGATAAATATGAAGAGTGGGTATCATTAAACTAAAATTAACGAAGGTGATGAATGGAAAATTGCATACCTAGCTTGAGTTGGCTTGAGTTGTATTGAGTGATCTCTTCCCTTCTTTAGATTTTCTCAATGACTGTAAAAATACGAGCAATGTGGTCCAAATGGCCAAAAATCGCTCCTATGGACCCTTGAAAAGGGCCCGACAGGAACACACATGTGTTCCTCTTAGGACCATGCATTCATTCTTAGAAATGTGCATATGTTATTGCAGATGCACATTCCTTCTCACCCCATTGACACTTTATCATCCACCAACTTCTTGCACTCACCCATATATATATATATATTCCTGCTTGGAGGTCACAAGTTAAAATCCATAAGGGGGTAGGGTATGTATACCTATGTATAATTTGAAAATAAAATCGTTGCATAGAGGGGGTCCATTTTCCCACAAACAAGGGGGTCTAATACACCAATTTGGTTTCTGCTTGGTTGTGAATTCTAAGGTCACAACCAAGCTAGACACCAAATTGGTGTATTAGACCCCTTTGTTTGTGGGCAAAGGGACCCCCTCTATGCAACAATTTGATTGTGAAAGTCTACATAGGTATACATACCCTACCGCCCTATGGATTTTAACTTGTGACCTCCAAGCATGGAACACATGTTCTTAACCATTAGGAAAAAGGTTATATAACGAACCATAAATATGCATTACATACAAGATATATAAAATTATATGATAATTAGTAATGTGATTATACCAATAATCTATCTATCTATCTATCTATCTATCTATCTATCTATCTATATATATATATATATATATATATATATATATATAATCCAC
>ML789200.1:64858-81490 GCA_009831015.1 Picea engelmannii
ATTTTTAAGGTCACAACCAAGACATACACCAAATTGGTGTATTAGACCCCCTTGTTTGTGGGACAAGAAACCCCCTCCGTGCAATGATTTGATTGCTGAAGTATACAGAGGTATACATACCCTACCCCCCTCTAGATTTGAACTTGTGACCTCCAAGCAAGAAACACATGCTCTTAACCATTAGGAAAAAACTTATATAACTGAACATAAATATGCATTACTTATAACATATATAAAATTATATGATAATTAGTAATGTCATTATAACAATAATATATATATATCCATGATACAAAGAACAAAGGTGAAAGGGACTAGTCTCATAGTCCCCATTCATAAAAAATTAAATCATAAGTGAGAAAAATGTTAGAACACCATCAAATATACTAAATACATATATGCTGACATGTAGGAGTAAATCCACACTATTTTCAAGGGAAATGTGATAGAGTAGAGGTCGAAGATAATCCTTCTATTTTAGGAGGTTTAATTTTCTTTGAACCTACCTACCAGAGTTGTGGTTATGAAAGAGAAAACATAGATATAGTTTGGTTCAAAGAGATCAAGGCTCAAGATATTTTGGGGTCTAATTGTGTAAGAATTGTTGTGGCCTTTCCAAGAGAAATCCAAGAAAGGGGCGAAATTGCGTAAAAATGTAGAAGGACAAAGTCAATTTGGTTATGGGAGAGGATACAAGGATGCACCAAGAGGTGGAAATGGAGAAACAATTCCTATTAGGGTGATTCTTTGGTAGACATATCACTGAAAAATCTCTTGGAGAATCACTAGAGTTGGAATGGAGGATACACCCTAGAATTCCACATATTGGCAAGAGAGTGGCTCAATTTCATTTTTAAGTTAGAAGAAGACACTTCTATAAACACAGGATTGATATGTTGATAGGATTTCACACCTATAACATTGGAATGATGGATTCCATGTTTCAACTTTCAGCCATCAAACAAACAAATCCACATTGTAGATGGTTTGACCAAAAGTGTTGGGATTGACAGTGGCATTCTTATCCATGGATTTTTTTAAGGCTATAGGGAATGATTTAAGTTGATTTCTATAAGTAAACAAAGTTTATCAGAGGAGGAATCTAAAATCTATGGCACGTATTCTAGTGGAAGTGGATTTGAAATACAGTTTAGTGGAGAGTTGGAGATAGAGTTTGGTAATATATAGTGTACACAAATATTATATTACTTAGTTATACCATTTAATTGTTAATATGCCATAATTATGGACATATAGAAAGTGAATTCAATATCAAATGCATTGAGAATGAATGGATAAAGACAACTATAGGGGATGAGGATAAGAAAGGTAAAGAACCAATGCCATATGTAGAGGAAATGGAAAATAAAGATGAATATGGTGAATTCAAAGGAAAATTCAAGTCCTATGATCAAAAACTTGGACGAGAAGGTGTTCAAAGGAAATAAAGAAAGAATACTTGAGAAATTTGGCATAAGATGTTTCGTACCAAGAGGAAAGAATCAACTACATATACAAAGGAATTTGAAACAAAAGATGAAGATGGTGGATTCGAAGGAAAAATGAATTCTTGTGAACAAAAAAATGGAAGAGAAGGTGTCTAAGGGAAACAAAACATGAATAATGGAGGAAATTAGCACAATATATTGAGAACCAAGATGACCTACATCGCTAGAGGCATTACCAATTATTCTACCACCTAATTCTTTGGGTAATCTTGCAATATTTACTTCTTGTTGTAGTAATTCTGATAAGGAACCCCAAATTGTTAGCCAAGAACAAGGGATGGGTTATGGAATGGATATGATTAAGCCTCTTAAGGACTATGTCTTAGAAAGAAAGGAAAATAGAAAATGGCACAACCTACACTTGATTTGGAAGAGCCAAGGGTAGGGTTCCTAAGGATGGGGAGATAAGTGAATGCATCGAAGTCAAGTTCACGCCTGTCAGCACCTATGCCCGAACTTCCCCGCCCGTGGAACTCCAACTTGTGTGAGGTATCGCCAGTAATGTGATTTGGCAGAGATGTGTTTAAGCTGTACCCCTCGTAACCCCAACTTTCTAATAATAAATGCATTCTATGGCCTTTTGGGGACGAGGTAAGGTAAAGGATTAGGAGCGAGGTAAGGGGCGAGGCAAAGTGTAATCAAATAAGTCAGTTAGCCTTTTTATAAAAAACATCAAATACCCGAATTAGCCTCCTTTGGATTCCATATTATTGGTAGGGTTCCTAAGGATGGGGAGATATATAGGGAAACAATAATTAAATAAAACCATGGGGAAACTTCTCATAATCCATATTTTGTTATGGGATCCCTTATAAAATCTGTCCACATTAGATATCCATTAATAACTATGGAAGAGTAATGAGCTTGAGAAAAACATGAATAAGGGGGATATCCATTAATGTCTATGAAAGAGTAATGAGCTTGAGAAAAACATGAATAAGGGGGATAAGTGTGGACTTGGTAAAAGAGGGAATAACCTAGGGAAGAGAAAGAAAATCTCACTTATCCATTTCCTAAAAAAAATATACAAGAAAAATTTGAAAATGAAAACAATATACTTTAAAATGCCTCCCCTATAGTAGGGCATGCCCTAGGGAGGGTTTCACCATGATCTATTTGTCATTTAGTGCAAGAGGGTTGGGAAACCTTGAATAAAAACTTCCCTTGGGTAGATTAGTATATGTCAAAAAATTTGACATTCTAATGGTACAAGAGACAATGATGAAAAGACAAAAACAATTTTATATTTGACATTTTTTTTTTAGATTGAGAATTGCTAGTTGTATATTTATTATGGAGAGGATTAATTACAAGATGGAATAAAACAACCATCAAATTAATCTATTCTATGTCGTTTGATTTAGGACCTATGAGATAAGTTATTTTTAATGGATATGGAGGAATTATCAACAATAACCAATATTTATGTCCATATGAAGATAGGGAGGCTCAATGGGAAAAGATTCTACCCCGTGATTTTCTAGGAAAGGAGAAATTAATACTAGGACGAGACCTAAATTTCACCATAAAAAGAGCGTATATTTGGGGGAATGCAATAGGACAAAAACCTTTGGAAAATTTCTTTTTTGGAACAAGATTGAAGAGGTAGCATTAGTGGAAGTGGAACGAGTGAAACTAGTCCCCACATGGAGAAATATGAGGACGTGGGATGTTAGGGAGGAAACAATATTGGATAGTTATTTAGTGTTTGAGGCCTTAATGGTTTATCTTCAAAGAATAATCTATTGTTTCTAGACACTAGAGTGGAGTAAAATCACCAACCAATCCTAGTACAGTTTGCCGAAGCATATAACAAGCCACCTAGTGCATTTAAATTCAATCCCACTTAGTTATAATATGAGGATATTCTCAAATCAGTCCAAGTTGAATGGAAAAGTTTTGATGCATCCTTACGAAAATTAGCGAGCCTCCATTTCACTACTGACCTTTAAATATTTAATCATGTAATGTCAACTTGGAATTTGAACAAAAAAAAATTAGATGAAAAAACCCTAACTGAAGTTGAGAAAAAAAACAGAATAATTTTATGAGCAATTTATTGAAGGACCCATTGATGAGATTTCAAAATAAAGATTAAGAGGAACGAAATAATAAAAAGGAAAATCTTGGTAGAAAATGAAGCTAAGTGGAGACTAAGGAGTAAAAACCTTYGRCTAGCAATGGAATATGAAAATATTAATTATTTTTACAACCATGYTAATCATAGGGAAAATATAACAATTATCTSGGAGAAGAGAGATAATGGCACAAAATTAAGAATCTTCAATGAAATTGTAGAGTTAGTGTTGCTACATTTTGAGGACTTTTACAAGGAAAAATGCAACGTTAATATCACTGAAATTGTCAAAATGGCTTTTTTATTCAAAAATTTGTGAATGAGGAGGAAAATCAAATATTATTGGAGGATGTTTCTAAAGAAGAATTAAACATATCCTTATCAACTTTTCCAGGAAGGACAAAAATCCATTGTTTGATGGTAAAAACATAAAATTATTCTTATGTATATATATGATATAATAGATGATAACTTACCAGTGATGGTGGAGTCAAGGAGTACAAGGAAGGTCCCAATATCCCTCAATTCAACATTTCTTGCTCTAATGTTGAAAAAGGACAAACTTTAATACTTTGATGAGTTTATACCCCATTTTTTTATGTAATTGTACCTATAATATAATTAGCACCACAAACATAGTTACAAGGGTAAATAAGATATTATCTAAGCATAGTTATAAGGGTAAATAAGATATTATCTAAGATTATTTTGAAGGTGTACTTTGGTCTTATCCATGAAAGATAAATCCATGATGCCATAGGAGTGGCAGAAGAAGGGATACATTTAATAAACCAAGAAATTACCAATAATGGTAGTGAAATTGGGTTTATCCAAGGCATGTGATAAGGAAAATTGGTTGTATTTAAGATTGATATTAAATCACATTAGGTTCAACATTTAGATGGTAAATTGGATCATGGGAGATTTTATTTTACTGTCCTTTGTTGTATTAATAAATAAATCACGAATTAGTTTTTCCAAACCCACCAAAGCACTCAAACAAGGTTATCCATTGTCCCCTTTGATTTTTATAATAATAGTTGAGGGGTTGAGTAGGGAAATAATAGAGATCATGGATAACTTTAAGGATGGGATTTTATATGAATATGTAGAAACCTTGGCAAATCTTACTAGTTGTTACTATGCAAATTGTAAAATGTTTGGAAATATTTTTGTAAAAATATTCAAATTTATAAGGATTTTATGTAGTTTCAATAACATTTTGGTGATTTTTAAGGTAAAATAGTTCTATTCTATATAATTTGGGTGAATAATGTTAAGAAAAAATGGAAATTGGTGAATCTTTTTTTGGGGGGGAGAAACATGGAAAATTATTCCATGGAAAAAAATTAGACCCTAAAATTTTCCGAGATGGAGACCAAAAGCTCAAGAGTACTAAAATGAATCATGCTAGGAAGACCTATTTTAATGACCCATTTAGTTTTTATAGATGATGTACTCATGTTTGGTGATGACACATCATGAAGAGATGAAAACAAACTAAAATGAATCACATTAGAATAAATTTGGTACCAAAATGAACCTCCTATGGAAATTATAAACAATATGCCACATCACACTATCATGTAAGTTAGGTTGATATAGAATTATAAGGTGAGATTTAAATATAATAATAATAAGTTTAAATTCATGTGTTTAACTTCATGTGCACACACAACAAATTATAACAAATAGGATACAATAAATAATGTAATTTTAGTAATGGCAAAAGGAGGTTTTGTGGTTTCCCAATTAGATTTTGATTTCATTTTCTATAACTTGATTCCTAATTTGACTATATGGATGGATAGTGTTTGTTTCAGGTGCAAATGATTTCCTTTGGAAGAAATTACATCATGAACAAGCTGTTGTTTCATCTTGCACAAGATTATAAGAAACTATGGAATTGGCATTTCAAATAGTTGATGGAAAACTTGTTGTTAGTTCATACAATCATTGAACTATTGGGAGGTAAAAGACTCGAGAAAAATATGCAATTTCTATAGATGTGACATTAGTTGATATGGAAGTTGTACCTATTACCCCTCTTTGGGGAATGAAGCAACTTCATGAAATTGACACCTATGATTCTGATGAGGAATCAATCTCGTCTTTGATTCTTGATATCAAACCTTTTGATTTATAAGTATCCATTATGGATCCATCTTCACTGGTGTGGTGAGGTTCAAAAGAAGACAGGGAAACATGGAAAGATTGTTGCTTATTTTTTAAAATGGTACGAAATGACATGAAGATTAATTTTTTATTTTATTCATTTCAATGTAGTCTTTAAATGAATCAATGTTATATTTTTTATGTGCTTCGAGTACTTGAAGAATGTGGTTTCTATTCTAAACTACAATAGGAAATTCTGAATTTGTTCCTGGAAAAAAAATATTATGGAAGTATAATAAACAATATATCATTAATATATAATATATAATGAGACAATAATAATAATAACAATAATTGTCTTTCCCATTTTTCCATGCCTCTACCCTCTAGAGAGAATGATATTATGACACCTTGCCACAAGTGGGATTTGAACCTATGTAGGGAGGATGACAACTTCCACTCTCTACCACTCAAGCTAAACATAAATGACTTAAATTTGAATGACATGGAAATGGGATTTAATCAATTTATGTGTTCATGGGTCACAATATCATTTAATATAATCTCTCTAGGTGCAACCATATATTCAATCACTACCTATGGCTCTAAAAAAAGTCTCACTTAAATTGAAATTTTTACACTATTTGAAAGTATGTAATAATAATATGATATAATAATTATATAATTATATAATATAATAAAAATATATAATATATAAACTAAAAATATTTTATATAATAATAATATATAATATTATTATTATATATTAATAATGAGAGTATAATAAATAAATGATAATATATATATCATACAATATATAATAAAAATAATAATAATATAAAATATTCCATATTTAGTATTTCAAAGATAATGATCATATATCCATATGATCTTTCCAAAATCATAAGTGGGTGAGGTGTATAATATAGTTAAGTATTCTAAAACAAACATGACACAAGATCGTGCTTGACTTTTAAGCTCAATGGTTATCATTGAATCACTTTTTTGAAATTTTATCTTTTATTGAATTTCCAATTCAACAAACATTTTTTTTTCTTATTTAACCCATTTTAGCGCCTAATTTCATGTAATGTGAGTATAGACTTGTACAATATATTACTTAGGATGAAGGATAATATACATAAGTCTTTTATCTCATTCTATGGGGTAGATGAGGACTAAGACATAACATATAGTTTCTTCCATTACAACACATCGACTTTCAAGCAAGATTTATGTATTTCGGGTTTTATTTAAAGCTAAATGAGTATGGGAAAATTATTGAAAATAGTTAATAGAAAAGGTTGATAAGGGAGTCAACATGTGGTGTAATAGTTGGTTCTCTTTGGGAGGAAGGAAACCCTGGCGAAATAAGTGTTCGAAGAAATTACAGTCTATTGTCGTTCATTGGCATTTATTCCCAAATTAGTATTGAAGAAGACATGACATAAAAGTTTCATATTCATGTGGATATGTAAAAGGGAGTATTATTCTTGTAAAATGGGAGGTAATAGATAAACCAAAGGAACTAGGGGGTGGGGATTAAAAAACATCCATCGCTTTGGGACATTGATTGAAAAAACCTATGGAGATTAATGTCAAAGGAGGGACTATGCAAACAAGTCATTGCATAGAAATATATAAAACCTTACTCCATTAAAGAGTGGCTTATAAAGCTAAATAAATCCTTTCACAATGCATCAATAATATGAAAATCTATAATGTTATCCTTCCCCTTAATGGGAAATTGGTTCATTTGGAGAGTAAGCAAAAGGGAAAAGGTGTGGGCGCATCTTGATCCATAGGTAGGGTTTGGAAAGGAACACATGCTCTCTAAAAACTTGAGTGTATCCCTTTATGGAAAGGAAATATATACATTCGTCTAGGCGACATACCAAAAACTCACCAATTTGTGGTAGCGAGGATGGAAAAATGAATAGTTTTTAGATGTAGTCAAAATAGAGTGTTGGAAAAGAAGGATCGAAGAACAATAAAATAAAAATAGATGTAGAAATAAAACACAGAAGATACACAACACAATAGAGACACAGATATACGTGGTCACCCAGTGTGGGATACGTCCACGAGAGAAATTGTGAGGTCCTTCCTTTATTATTATCCAACAACTGAAGGGATACAACCTACAACACACCTGCTGTAACTTCCTCTTTTTTCTCTCACAATCTCCTCTCTCATAATACAATATTCACTCACATACATAGGCACAATACAATTCCATCATACAAAAGAAGGTTTCCTTTTTTGGGCAAAAAACCTAACAACTTCTACCGTCAGATCTGCCACCTTATAATGAATGGTCCAGATTGACTACGAAATTACAATATTTTACAAGGAAATTTTCCCAAAATTTTCCTCGGGGGCTAGGCATACCTACATATGAATCACGAAGATAATCAAGCTACACAACCAACACGGAGAGAGACCATTGTGAGGATTATATAGGGGAGTAAAGAGTAATTCATGTAAGTATTAGAGAGGATGTTGATGAGTCGTGGTATAAGAATCATTCTCTAGAGTCTTATACAATGAAATTAGATTACCAAATAACATTCCTAAATACAGTTATCTTTATGAATGTTTCAAATTAATAAAGGGAAAATTAAAATTTTATTTATTTATTATAATTTAAAGAAATTGTGAGATAAAATAAAAATAAAAATAAAAACAATTTAATAAAAAACTTACTCGAACCAATTGATGACCATGTTAATAGAGTTTGGTAGGGATTTGTCAAGGTCTCCTCAATTTTCACTCCTAAATTTGCTCAATAACCCTTAAAATGTGAGGCATGGTTTGTTGGTGAAAAGGATTGGCCACAAGCTTTTAAAAAAATTGCCCAACAATGTCATGCCTTCCTAGAGTGCACACACTTTCTTAAGAATGCATATGCATTCTAAAGAATTCCTATGTGGTGTTAATTTGGCAACTTTAGTGGAGGTTTGAGGAATATGAAATATGGAGGCTTATGAATGCGTGCAAACTTCTAAGAACACAAGCATATTCTTGCTTGAGTGTGTTCTTGGGCACCCCATTGCCACTTTTTCAACCATCATCTTCATGCTAGTGCCCTATGATAAATGTGTTATGATCAAATAAAATCTACGTAATGTTTAGAATAGTAGCATGGGTCTAGCAAACATGATCAACAATGAGAGGACACATTATGTAGCAATTCAGATGATTCCTCATAGGGTGCCTAGTGTTTATGTTTTTATGCATAGCAATCTATCGATCATATGTAAACCCACCACTAACCCCATATAATTCCCTATAGCTAAAATAGTCAACATGATTCCCTATTACAAATTAACCATATAATTCACATTAATATACAATGGAATCTCTATGATATTATATGAAGGTTTGTCATAAATCATAAACCACCTATCCATTAATTTGTTGATTTAAATGGTTAATATATACATGTTTGCAATGTCACTTATCATCCATAAAATGTTGAACAATTCTAAGGTAAATAAACATTCACATAACCAAATTTTTACCATTATCAATATTTTACATGTTTATAATTTAAACCAATTTTATAATAATCATACATGCAAACCTTGTACTTTTCTACCTCAATTGATATTGTGCATGACTTATCCAAGCAATAATAACATGTAATGATGAGCTAAGGAAAATATGCATGGTCTCTCTTGTCCTTCCAAATACATGAAATATGCATTGTCTCTCCAGTCCTTCCAAATATATGAATTAGATTTTTAGTACTATTTATGTCATTATCAATCCTCAAATTCACATATATGAATTAGATTTTTAGTACTATTTATGTCATTATCAATCCTCAAATTCACATGTAGATATGGTGCAACCTCAAATTCACATATATGAATTAGATTTTTAGTACTATTTATGTCATTATCAATCCTCAAATTCACATGTAGATATGGTGSAACATGTGGTTTTGGATTTTGGATTATTTTAATTTTATGATTATTATATATTTYACTTTGTACTATAAAAAAAATTTATATATTAATAAAATTTTATTATTAAAAATAAATTTATTAAATAAATAAAATTWAACAACTTGAAAATAAAATTTWATTATTAAAAACATATTGTTAAATAAATAAAATTAAACAACKTAAAAAARACTACATAGATTTYAAAGAATAAAGAAAATTATAATAATATTAAAATTACCACATTCTCATGCTACAACCCTCCACATGGTGACACAAATGTCATCATGGGGTATTTCTAAGTCTCTTAGTGAGAAATAGTGGAGAAAATACACTTTTGAAAAGGGTCTGGACATTCATTTTGTCTTTGATTATAAACAATAAAACATAACATGTGCATTTATAAAATGTGTAAGTATGAAATGATGTGAATTTTATATTACATGATTTAATAAGTTGTCACTTACGTGTTATTTATTTGTGTTATTTATTTGGGGTTTTGGGGGGACGTGAGCTAACTTTTAGGGTTTCTGTACGCAGAAGATTTAGGGTTTCTGTACGCAGGAGATGATTTTTCGTGGCACAGACACGACGGCCCTGCTGACGGAGTAGACCATGGCAGAACTGCTGCTGAATCCTGATGCTAACAGGAACGCGCTCGAAGCGTGCAGGATTCCGACATCCCAAAGTTGCCATACCTCCCAGCGGTGGTGAAGGAGGCGCTACGAATCCATCCCCCTGGACTGCTTCTATCAGGGGTCCGTATTTCCACTGAAGATGCCAACATAGCCAATGGAATGTGTGTTCTGGCCGGCACCACTGCCATGGTGAATATGTGCTCGATTACTCACGACCCCAACATTTGGGAATCGCCTCATGAATTCCGTCCGGATAGGTTTGTGGTGTCGGAGAGGGAAGACGCTGACGTAAGGGGCATCAATTTGAGGCTTGCGTCTTTTGGTGCCGGTCGTCCAGTCTGCCCCGGAAAGGCACTGGGTCTCGCCACTGTTAACCTCTGGGTCGCTAAGTTGCCCCATCGTTTTCAATGGCTTTCACATCCTGAACATCCGGTTGATTTGTCCGAGGTCCGTAAGCTGTTATGCGAAATGGCTGATCCTCATAAGCATTTGAAATAACGAGAAACCTACTGTAAAACATATAATAATTGCGTCAGAGATTTTGTTCATTTTAGGTCACGGATCATGTGCCGTAACACTCGGCGGAAATCACAACCGTCGAAATCACAGAAAAAGAGATATAAACCAACAGTCATTGCGATTTGTTTTTCTATGGTGTCATGATTGTCTTTGAATTCTGAGTTATTTCGGAGTATCTGTTCTGACCAGATACCAAGCCTCGATCATTATTACGAATTCCATCCGGATATTCTGTGTACGTATATTTTAAAAACTGTCAACCAATAACCAGAGTAAATGAATAGAAAAAATAGGAGTGGAGTAAAGTCGCGGAAGCAATTGAATCAACATGGCGTTAAATATGTGAGAGGCGTCGCTATGCGAATCAACATCGCGTTGAATAAGGTAAATTTATACAGTTTCCCTGATCTTATTTGGTAAGAATTGTCCCATTTTTTCCTTATTTATAAAAATTGTCCTCAGATCTAGCAGGATGGTAACAACTTTATATTTTCAAAAACTGTAATAAAACAATTTGAATACCATTCTTCAATGTCAACAAACAATGCAAAAAATTAAATTTCTTAATTAGCCCCTTGGCAGGTTCCAGTTCGATGGAACATTTTTTACATCCAGTCCAGAGCAACATGACAGCATAACAAACAAACAGCCACGTCAAGATGTAATATAGCAGCGATTAATAGAACGGTATTCTAGAGCGTGTGTGGAGACACACCAGTATCCTACCGCGAATTGTACTTTCATTGTTTACAGATAAGGTTCCATCATACCTCGTTTTTGGCTACTTTCACATCGTTCCATCATACTTCGTTTTTGGCTACTTTCACATCCCCACATTGTGTCTAGTCAAATCTTGTGATCATGCACTTTTTGAGGATGTGTGATCATTTGGCTTCTTGGAAATACATGATACCTCGTCTAGACTAAGCCTCTTCACCTAGAACATACTCATACTTTGTTTTAGGCTACTTGGTAGTCACACTCTTCACCTAGAGCATACTCATACTCTGCTCTAGGCTACTCGTGAGTCACACTCCTACTCTAGTGCAACTCTCTCTAGTGAAACTCTTTTATACTTAGACAATTGCTAACCGTTTAACACTTAGTCATATATAAACATATATCGATGAACATGAGAATCCAAGAGAACAAAAGTGGAACAAACAAAAGACGTACACAAAAATAGTGTGGGTGACACGAACTGTGCCTAACAACGGACAATGTCTTTGTTATTGCGAAACAATTACAATATGAGCACTATTGGCTTGATTTACAACTTCGGCAAAGTCACACAACTCGCCTCACCTCACCAAGACACTCATACACATATTCGTCACACCAGGACTCTTTGTCGCAACCATATCCGCAACCTCTAATGGTGCAAATCAGACGTGCCCTCAACCACATAATTGTTGTCTCTTCGTTTCCACAAACTTCATAGATTTCTGTTCTTCCTCACACTGCCTCCAACTAACCCATGTTTCCAAACTTCCCCAAAATCGGCCCAAAAGGAGGTCGCGCCACCTTGTCCACCAAATCCACAAGTCCTCCCATGTGGAGGGACTTGGCTCCTTCAGGGAGGTCGCCCCTCTTCGTCTAAGCCTACCTCATAACCGCATAGCTCCCCTTTCTCTCCTTGTCTTCCAAATCTGTCTTCCTTGGTTATGTGCCCATGTACTCTTATAGGGACTTCAAAGGTCACCACCGTGAACCGTCGCGTCCTTTGGGGGTGTCATGCCCCTTCGCGAACCCGTGTGTCTAAATGGATCATCATGTATTTTCTGTCACATCTTCATCACTTCATCCAATTCAAAAGACTAAGGCAAGTGTCAACCATTGCCTCACTACTATTGCCATCATCTGGTCTTCATCAAGGAAATCATATGCAATGTATAAGTGTTGCACTTCAAACCTATTGTCACATGCGTACTCGTGTCCCCTTTATCATGTTGTTGTTCTCACTTTAGTCGTAAACTAGTTGAATGACCATTCCAGTTATCACACTCCTTGAGACTGCACACCCTCATGCACAAATTGGTCACTTCCTTTCACAATTTGGTCCATCCGCACAACCCTCAAACCAAAGGCAAGCTCACCCCTCACCTTGTTTCACTAGGAGGTCACCCCAAAAAAAAATCATTTGCGGCAACTTGACTCCATTGTCCACCTCATGGCACAGTTAGCCAATCCTTGTGCCAAAACCTACACGTCTAGACTGTCTTTTCCTCATTACTTCATCACCCAGCCATGATGTTGTGTCTACCTCTCTATGCATTGGAATGGTTAGGCTTCACCCTCAATGATGTTGCCCAAACAAGAGAAATGCTCACGCCCAATCCTCCAAACGAAGGCAAGTGATCAATTTACCTTATTTTTTCAAGTCACCTCTTCGCAACTCAACATCTACAGACTACAATGAGTGTGACCAACATGTCGTCACTCCTCAAACACTCCAACAAAATGTCCAAAGTGATCCAAGTAGAATGATTCATTTCAAAGAACTTCCATTCCTTAGCCATGTTTTAATCAGTACTTCTGTCAACACAAACCAACGACCCCACCGGATCTCTGAGTCATTGAAAAATCATTAGAAAGTCACCAAGTTGTGTTCTTCCTCAAATAATGTCCCATACAAAAGCCGAGTGAACACCACCCGAGTCACTTGGTTTTCATTCTATCCATTTCGGTAAACTGCCAACATTTCTTGGTCGACTTCTTTGTTGACTCCATCCATCTCTTAGAACAATATTGCCTTGCACCTTCTACAATCATCCAAACTATAGAACTGTCATCACAACTATCAAGTGATCGTATGACCCAATGCATATGGCTAAGGAACCAACCACAAGGGTGCCTCACCCATCCTCTCATACTTGTCATGTGTAGACTTCACTTCCCACTTCATCACAACGACCTATCCAATGCACCTCATCAAAGAGTTATGTAGCTTCCTCTATTCGACAACACAGGTATTCCAATAGAAGACGAACACCTTCAGTAACCACTCACATAACCAGATCAAATATCAACACATCGATGTTTTCATGTGGTAAAAACCTTATGGGGAAAATCCCATGGCCCCATCCAATGCGGCCACTTGGAGCAGTTTATTAATGCAAAGAAAAAGATTACATAGAGATTTTACAAGAGAGTTTCTCACAATCGATCATCGACAAATGACCCTCCATGCTCTTTAAATAGAGATCATGGACCAATCGGGTGATAAGCCACATATCAATGGTTGTTAAGATTGAGGAGAGTATGAACCATCAGATCACTCTATGTCGGGAACATATCCTGACCGTCAGATTTCCTAACTACAAATGCATACTAAAGAAACACACTTTTACCTAACGGAATATTAAATCAAGTAGATCTTAACTAAATCCTAAGTGTCTAAATATCCTAACATCCCCCCTTAAGAACAACTTGAGATAGGATTGAAGGATTTACAATAGTGACACAATAGGAGAAGGAAGGAGGCATTAGAGCCTATCCCCCCTTAATGACAACTTCCTGAACTCCTAACATAGATCGAAGTTTGGAAAAATTCACTTCTGTAAGAGACTTTGTGAAAATGTCTGCAACTTGATCTTCTGTAGGGCAAAAGAGCACTTCAATAACTTGATCATGAATTAGCTTTCTAATGAAGTGCATGTGTATCTCGATGTGTTTTCTATGCTAATGTTGAACTGGGTTTTTGGCGAGCTTGATGGCACTCTAATTGTCACACCAAAGGCTGGTCGGATGTTGGTGATGGAATCCAAACTCTGAAAGGATCTGTTGAAGCCACAGGGCTTCTTGACTTGAATTTACCACTGCTTGGTATTCTGCTTCTATTGAAGAAAGTGCAATAGCCTGTTGTTTCTTATAGGCCGAAGTGACAAGCCCTGAACCAAGGCTGAAAACATAACCTGCAGTAGATTTCCGATCATCAGGGTCGCCAGACCAATCTAAATCAGTGAAACCAACCAATAAAGGAGTCCCCCCTAAACTGTAATGTATTTCAAACTGAACTGTACCACGAACATAGAGAAGTATCCTTTTAGCTGCTTTCCAATGGCTTTCATGGGGTGTTTTCATATATTGGGCAATAAGACCAACAACAAAGGAAAGATCATGATGGGTATGAGTCAAGTATAAGAGGCTACCAACTAACTGACGGTACAGGGTGGCATCAACTTCAAAAGAAGTACAAGTGGAAAAAATATTGACTCCAAACTGGAAGGGAGAAGGGGTTGGTTTAGAATCGTCCATGTGAAAGCAATGAAGAAGGTCACAAGCATACTTAGACTGGGAAAGAAAAATTCCTTCATTGGTTTGCAAAACTTGGAGGCCAAGGAAATAGTGCAAAAAACCTAAGTCTGTCATTTCAAATTTCTTCTTAATGATGGTTTTCACATGGCTTAAATTTTTTGAGTCACTACCAGTAATGATAAGGTCATCAACATAAAGGACAAGGATTATGAGATGGCTTCCTACTTTCTTGGTATAGACATTAGGATCAGAATGGAATCTAGAGAATCTAATGGCAATAAGAAAGCTATCCATTTTGTCATACCAAGCTCCGGGAGCTTGCTTGAGACCATAAAGAGATTTCTTGAGGCAACAAACAAGGCTAGAGTCATTCTGGACATAGCCAGGAGGTTGTTCCATGTAGATTTCTTCTTGCAAATCTTCGTGCAAGAAGGGCGGATTTAACATCCATCTGACGAACCCTCCATTTATGTGAGGCAGCAAGGGCAAGAACAATGCAGATGGAATTCGTTTTTGCTACAGGGGAAAAGGTTTCATTATATTCAATTCCTTCAACTTGGGAAAATCCTTTGGCAACTAACCGAGCCTTATGTCTTTCAACAATTGCCTCTGATGCATACTTAGTTATGTAGACTCATTTTCATCTAACAAGTTTTCTTCCTTTTGGAAGAGGTACAAGATCCCAAGTATCATTTTCCATTAAAGAACGATACTCTTCATTCATTGTTGTATCCCAATCTGGATGGCCTGAAGCTTCTGCAAATGTCTCTGGATCATGAGTTTCTGAAACTTGAGCCAAAAGAGAAGAGGCTCGCTGGAACTATGAATGTGTCTGACGTTGATCTGAAGGATCATCGACAAGATCACCAACTGCTTCTCGTGTTTAATGAACCCATCTAGGAAGCGGTGGAGCTGGTGCTGGTTCAGGTTGAAAAGACTCATCTAGAGGAGGGTGAGCAGGGAGAGGTGGATTCTCATCCTCACTGTCATCATTTGAAGAAGAAACCAAATCATAAGAAGGCAAAAACGTCGAAGATGGATCACAAGCCGAAGAAGTCACAATCATCGAAGATGGCTCGTAGGCCAAGAGATTTTCATCAAATTTAACATCTCTTCTAAGAATAATTTCATTACAATGTGATTGAAGAAGTCTATAACCTTTGACATCTTCAGAATAACCAACAAATATACACTTCTCACTTTTAGGCTGCAATGCTTTCCTTTTCTCATCAGGAATGTGAGCCCATGTTATACTGTCAAATACACGGAAGTGACTTATATCTGGTTTAATTTTAGTCCAAGCTTCTTCCGGTGTTATATTTTTAAGAGCCTTTGTGGGAGTGCAATTTACTATGTAATTTGCACAGTTGATGGCTTCCGCCCAATACTTTAGACTTAATCCCTTAGATTGGGTTATACAATTAACCATTTCTTTTAATGTGCGGTTCTTTCTCTCAACAACACCATTTTGTTGTGGTGTATATGGAATAGTGTGTTGCATTTGGATTCCCTGTGTAGTGCAGTAGCTTGTAAAATTATTGTTCACATATTTGCCTCCATTATCTGTT
>ML789200.1:92349-108917 GCA_009831015.1 Picea engelmannii
GTTGTTGTTGTTGTTGTTGTTGAAGACGGCCTTGGAGAGCATGCTAAAAAATGTTGTTCTTGTTGAAGACGGCCTTGGACAACATGCTAAAAAAAAAAACTATTTTCACACAAGAAAAAAATTTCGCTTCTCGATGACAACAAGGGGTAGATCTCGGTTAGCTTACCCAAAAGATGCACATTTTCCTATCTGTTTCTGATTTTTCGAGATCACACAGGGCACGGAGTAAAGAGAATACGCAGATCTAAAAGAGTAGCAATCCAGAAATAAAAAATACAAACCGAAATAAAATCAAAACAAAACTTTGCAGAAATTTAAAAAATATGTATTCAATCTTTATACCTTCGGATCTGACTGTAATGGTCGTATCTTGGGAAAACAGAAACCTTTTTGAGTGAAATGAAAAGTGTTCCTGAATGAAACGAGTGCTCCAGACGCAATGGAACAATCCTCTTGGCCCAGAAATGTACGGAAATGGCATAAAATGGATATGAGGCAATTCGGCTTCACGATCTTGATCTACAACAGGAGCGGGTCTTCAAACAGGCTCTGATACCATGTTCAACAACACATGTATTCCAACAGAGGATGAACACCTTTAGTAACCACTCACATAACCATATCAAAGATCAACACACTGATGTTTTCACATGGTAAAACCCCTATGGGGAAACATCCACGGCCCCAGCCAACGCGGCCACTTGGAGCAGTTTATTAATGCAAAGAAAAAGATTGCAGAGAGATTTTACAAGAGATTTTCTCACAATCGATCATCGACAAATGACCCTCCATTCTCTTTAAATAGAGATCATGGACCAATCGGGTTTTAAGCCATGGATCAATGGTCGTTAAGATCGAGAAGAGTATGAATCGTCGAATCACTCTATGTCGGGAACATATCGTGACCGTCGGATTTCCTAACTACAAATTCATACTAAAGAAACACACTTTTACCTAACGACATATTAGGCCAAGTAGATCTTAACTAACTCTTAAGTGTCTAAATATCCTAACATCCTCAAGATACCTCTGTGACTGCATCTAAATATTCCTAAGTCCACCACAGGACTCGTCCAAGTAGGCGGCCCTAATATCTCTGCATGTTCACCCCATCAATTCGTCCCAACTGTTACATAACTTCTTTGAATATGCACCACTTGAGTCACCCTCAAGTTTGTCTATATTTACTGCATAAACAAATTGTACTTGAACCACCAAGTCATCCAACTTCCCTTCAAAGAACTCACTGCAACACTTAGGAAATGAAAGAACTTGAAACCAACTATAATACCCTTGTTTCCCCTAGTCTGTAATTAATCATGATTGATTGTTTCCATGCAAAGGAATATAAAAAATATAATTATATTATTATTTGATTTTAAATTACAACCAACCTACTCTAGGGGTGAATCCTTAAAATCACATGCCATGATACCACTAGAGGAAAGAGTGAGGAAACTTAGAGAGGGGTTCATCATGCTAAAGATGACCCAAGCTTCCTTGCTGATAATATTTCATTTTCAGATATTTAGATTAATTTCCTCATCCCATATTTCAAGAAAAATTAATTAATGAGGAAGGGTTGGTGGTTGAGCAACCAACCACATTCAATGAATACAGGTATGGGAAGACCTGGCTAGGACAACATAAACTGTCATCCAGAGGTACCATCGAGTGTCATGCCACACTTTCCAAGTTGAACCATGGGGAACACTAAGTTCCTTCTGATAGAAGGAAAAGGACAGGTTGAGAACCTTCCTGAGAGAGGGAATGCAAGAAAGGAGACATGAGTGAAAGTAGAAGGAAGAGACTACATATGGGAAAGAAAGAAGAAGAGCTATGAATTTTTGGGTCAGAGGAGAAGACCTGTAGAAAAGAAAATGTTGTGAGAAAGAGAAACAAGAAAAGATGTTGAAGGAAGAGTTGTGTAGGTTGTCTTGAGAGTCCAAGATCCCAACCTGAGCCGATAGAGGCCACGAGCTTGATGATGGAAGGAATCTAATAAACCTTGAAGAGATATGGGCTAGGTGGGTTAGGAAGACTACACCCATAAGGGTCTAGTAGCAGGACTCATCTGAGAGTCGAGGAAGCCAACCTAAGTTCATAGAGGTCACGATATTGATGCTAGAGGGAATCTAATAAAACTTGAAGAGGCTTGAGCTAGGAAGGGTGAGGAATTCACTACCAGTGGTTGTGCAAAGGAAACCTAGGAAGGGTGCTCAGTAGAAGCGTGATCAGGTTGGAATGGAGAAGTCCCCATAATTTCCTGACTATAACACAAGAGGGTTGCAGGCTTGATGCTGGCTGGAGAGGAATCCCACTATGAATTCATATGATAAACCCTGTGGAGGACCTGGGTTCAATAGGAAGAGGGGGGGACTTCTATTGTTTCCAGATAAGCGGAGGAGAGTGACCTCCCTGATATATTTATTGACTTAATCAATTAATAGTGAGAGATTCCCATGTGGTATCATGGCCTGACACGTCGGTGGATTGCTTTTGAAGTGACTGAGCATGCATATCCTATGGTTGGGTGGAAAGGGGGAAGACCACAATCAGTTGGTTGGTTACAACCTGTAAAACATATAAGTATTCTATGGATCTGTGTGATTGAGTAAAGGAAATGAATTAGGCACGTAATTATATTTATGGATATGGATGCCTACTAAAGGAAATGAATTGTTGTCTCTTGTGGATACACTAATGGATAGATATGATTGTGTAACTGAAATGAATTCCTTCTATTAAATGCAATTTCTCTTGCTATGTAATGTGTATTTTGGCATGTCTATGTAACTAGAAAAATAATGCAACACGAGGTTGTAGGACTGATAAGTCCCAAAGAAGAAGTTATAATTCATTAAATAATGAATGGAATCAATGAGACTCAATAATTGTTGATCCCTAAGTTGAGACTCAATCTCGATCATCCAAATATAGGTTGGTTACCCATCATAGTCCCTTGTATATCAATGTGACAGTGGTGGTCATTGGATCATAGAATGGTTAAATGTTAACCATCGGATGATTATGTAAATATCAAGAGGGAGGTCAATGTCCCTGGGTACTGAAGCACCATACCCCAGAATATTTCTAAGTCCAAACCCCTTTGGAAGTCTCGATATGCCAATATCTAGGTACTAGGGCTCCAACCCCTGGTTCCATGCCTTGTTACATAAGTACGAGGAGAAAGAATGTGATGTAAACATGACGCATTGAGCTAGCATGTCTGGGATGACATATGTTGACTTGTGTTTGGGCCAACGAGTCCAGTGGGTCAAGGTTCCATGGAGGGATTTGCACTTTCCTTCCCTTAACAAATTGTGGGTCAAGGATATTTTTCCACATACAAAGTGATGGTACCATGGTGTAGGGTGCCATCATGGAAACCAATGCATATAGGGTGACATGTGTTGTTTGATGGTCACTTGATGAGCCTAGGTTAGGGCCTAGGTGGGCTAGCACCTTGTCTAAGCATCCCTAAATATTCGGACGTAGGATCTTCAAGATGAGAGATCTTAGCCATAGATCTCTATCATGAAAATACAATCAGACCCCAAAACTCAAGAGTTTTTATATTACATGATATCAGTAAGGGGTGAAGGTCCTATTGTCTGCAATGATCTGGTGGTGACACACATCCTCTATAGATTCCACATGATGGAAAAATCTCCACCGTAGATATTGTGGTAAAGGTTGGGAGTCGTAATCTCAAGGTTACCTATTTAATTATCCCATAATCACTAAAATTACCTTAATTAATCAACTCATAATCCTTGGGATGTCGTGTATCAGAGGTTTCACGAAATTTGGTGATTACCTTAATTAATAACGATATTTATTTGATTAATTATATTGTAACCCCTAGATGGCGAACCCAAGAGAGTTTTAGTCTACAAGAGATCGGTGAGGGACAAAATCCTTGATGCCTGATGTTTTGTGGTGATGCATTGCACGATGAATGGCCCACGTGTCA
Organism: Picea engelmannii; assembly: GCA_009831015.1. Taxonomy (NCBI): domain Eukaryota; kingdom Viridiplantae; phylum Streptophyta; class Pinopsida; order Pinales; family Pinaceae; genus Picea; species Picea engelmannii. Next base: position 96,326 of record ML789200.1, read on the forward strand.
GGATCGGGAAGGCCATGAGTCATATAATGGTGCTTCCACGTGTCACGTCAATATGACATATTTGGATGGAATTTCAGATGGGAAATCATTGCCATGTGTCATGACCAGATAGGGCCACATGCCTAGGATGCTAGTTGTGTCTCAGATCTTAGAACATCAAGAGATTTTGGGAAACATGCCTTACAAAAATGGCCAGTAGTCGATTCCTGAAAGATTCCAGATTGTTAGAAAAATAGGACCGCGGAGCAATAAAATAAAAAAAATGCGGAAACAAAACATAGAAGATACACAATACAAGAGAGACACAGATTTATGTGGTTCACCCAGTGTGGGCTATGTCCACCAGAGAAATTTCGAAATCCTTCCTTTATTATTATCCGACAAATGAAGGGATACAATCTATAGCAAAACCTAATGTAACTTCCTCTTCTTTCTCTCACAATCTCCTCTCTCAGAATACAATACTCACCATAATGCTTAGCTGCAATACATTTCCCTCATAACAGAGGGTTTCCTTATAGGGACAAAAAACCTAACATAATTTCTACCGTTAGATCTGTGACCTTATAATGAACAGTCTAGATTTACAATGAAATTACAATATACATTTACAAGGCAGTTTTTCCTTCGAGGACTTCACTCTCGAACCTCCAAGCCAGGGGGATAGGCCCCCCGGACCCCGCAGAGGGGGTACCCCCCCTCTACACTCCCCCGCGTGGAAGAGTGTACATACATCTAGGGTGTAAAGTCTTCATGGGGTATAAACACGATTAAAATCAAGGACCTCTGAATCAATAATATAATCAGGCTCCACAACCAATAATCTCCCACTTGGAGACTGATCTCAACAACTCCATCGTTGTTTTATATGTTGGACTCTAAACCTTCTTGGACCTGGAAAATTTCTCATCTTCATATTCATTCTTGAAGACCAAATGAAATTGAGAAAGAAATCAATTTCTCTCTGGTTACTCGCTTTGTTAACATGTCTGCAGGATTATGGCTAGTGTGTATCTTTTCCAACTTCAAACTTCCATCTTCCAAGGAAGATCGTATGAAGTGGTACCTCAACTGTATATGCTTAGTCTTCAAATGGAAGGTTGATTTATTTGTAGGATGAATTGCACTCTCATAGTCACAGTACAACCTGCTATTCTCCTACTTATTTCCCAATTCCTCCATGAACCTTTGTAACCAAATCATCTCTTTACTAGCCTCTGTAGAAGAAACATACTCTGCCTCTGTTGTTGAAAGTGCAACAACCTTTTGCAGTTTCGAAATCCAACTTACCGATGCTCCACCTATAGTAAAAACATACCATGTGGTGCTCCTCCTGCTGTCTTTCTCACCTGCCATATCTGAATCAACATGTCCCTGTAGAAACATGTCTGAACCTCCAAAACATAATGCATGAGTAGCAATGCCTCTCAAATACCCGAGAATCCACTTTACTGCCTCCCAATGTTCTTTACCTGGATTTTTCATTTACCTGCTCACAACTCCCACTACATGTGCAATATCTGGTCTTGTGCAAACCATTGCATACATCAAGCTGCCAACTGTTGATGAATAAGGGACCCTGGACATGTATTCTATATCCTCTTGTGTCTTGGGACACATTTCCTTAGCTAATTTGAAATGGTTGGCCAAAGGTGTACTAACTGGTTTTTCATTATGCATTCTAAACCTCTCCAACACTCACCTTAAGACAATGTCAATTTGTGATTTTTTCTGTCTCTTGTTATTCTCATGCCAAGAATTTTCTTTGAAACACCCAAATCTTTCATCATAAATGAATCGGATAATTTCTTCTTGAGCATATTTATATCATGCATATTAGACCCTACAACAAGAATGTCATTTACATACAATAGCAAGATAATATAGCTTCCATTTTCTAGCCTTTTAAAATAAACACAGTGATCAGAATGACATCTACTATAACCCTGTTCTGTCATAAACCTGTCAAACTTCAAATACACTGCCTTGGAGCTCAATTTAGGCCATACAAGCTCTTCTTCAACATCCATACCAAATTCTCCTTCCCTTTGACCTCACACCCCTGTGGTTGCTGCATATAAATCTCTTCCTCCAAATCCTCATGGAGAAAAGTTATTTTTACATCTAACTATACCAGATGAAAATATTCTACTACTACAAGACTTAAAATAGTCCTAATTGAAGTCTTTTTAACAACGGGAGAAAATATTTCATCAAAATCTATACCTTTCTTTTGTGCAAACCCCTTTACAACAAGTCTAGCCTTGTATCTCTTTTCTCCTCCATATTCTTCCTTCAACTTGTAAACCCATTTATTCTGCAATGCTCTTTTTCCCGTAGGAAACTGAACCAAGTCCCAAGTCTGGTTATTTTCAAAGGAATCTATTTCCTCTTTCATGTCTTTCTCCCACTTCTTTTTGGTGTCTACCTGCATTGCCTCTTCATAACATTCTGGTTCACTAGAATCAGTCAACAGTAAATAATACAATGAAAGAGAGTATTGTTCAGGGGGTATACTTAACCTGGTAGATCTTCTAACAACACTTGCAGGTGTTTGAGGTACCTATTACTCCTGTTGTTGTACATTTTGATTTTCAAGTTGCTTTGGAATTTCTTTTTTCAGTGATCTCATCAATCACTTTGTATTCTTGTTTTTCTTCTTCCTATTTCTTTCCCTGCAACTGATCTTTGTACATGACCTTCTCATTGAATATGACATATCTACTCCCAATGATTTTGTTATTTTCATAATCCCATAATCGATAACCAAACTAATTAACATCGTATCCAATAAGGGTACACTTATTGGATTTAGACTCAAGCTTTGTTCTATTTTCTTTATCAATTTGGACAAATGATTCACAACCGAAAGTTTTCAAAAAATAATAGTTTATCTTTTTTCCTGTCCATTCCTCCTCTAGAATTATACCATCCAAAGAGCTTGAAGGTCCTCTATTTATTAAGTAAACAGAAGTATCTAAAACATCTGCCCAAAACTGTAAGGAAAAACTGGCATGCAATCTCATACTCCTTGCACGCTCCATGATTGTCATGTTCATCCTTTCTGACACACCATTTTCATGTGGTGTTCTTGGAATTGTCTCCTCTCTATGAATCCCATGGTATGAACAGTAATCATCAAACTCCTTGCTGCAATATTCACCTCTAGTATCTAATTTGAGACACTTCAAACTTCTTCCTTTCTCATTCTCAACTAAATCTTTCCATTTCTTAAAAGTATCAAAAACATCATATTTTTGTCGAATGCAATGAACCCAAGTTTTTCTAGTTGCATCATCAATAAAAGTAACATAATAAAAAGAGACACCAAGATATGATACCTAAGCTAGTCACCATACATCTGTATGCACAAGCTCTAACCTTTCATTCTTCTTTTATTTTCTGACTTTGAGAAATCTGACTCGCTTTTGTTTTCCATAAACACAATGCTCATAGAAGTCCAAATAAATTTGTTTAAGATCTGGCAACAAATTTCTTTTGTGAAGTATCTGCATACCCTTCTCACTCATGTGTCCCAGCCTATGATGCCACAGTGCTTTATCCACTCTTGTAGAAGCTAAAGATATAGAAGAGTCAGTATTACCAGTACATAAATACAATGTACCTACCTTCTCTCCTTTTGCTATCACCAATGATCCTTTGATGACCTTCCACGTGTTATTTGTAAATATGGATACACAACCTTCACCTACCAACTACCTTGTTGAAATTAGATTTTTCCTTAAATCTAGAACATGTCTTACCTCTTTCAACAACCATTGGTGTCCATTGCGTTGTTTTATTTTTACCTTTCCCATTCCAACAATTTTGCATGGTGCATCATCACCCAAATGAACTTGTCCAAAATCACCTTGAACATATTCTAGAAAATGTTTCCTATTGGGTGTGGCATGAAATTAATCCCCCGAATATACTACCCAAGACTCAGAAATATTATCTAGAGAAATAATGAAAGCATCTTATAACACATCACCTGTTACATTTGCTTCCTGATTTCTCTCCTGTTGTCCATCTCTTTGTTCCTCTGGAGCTCTGTAATCTTTCTTCAGATGTCCTTTCTTCCCACAATTCCAGCACTTTATATTTCCAAGTCTGGAATGGGATCTGCCCTTCCTATAATTCTCGTGGTTCCATGAGCCCTTTCCTCTATCCTTTTGTCTTCCCCTGTTCTCCATGTTCAACGCATTACCTGATGTCTCACCTGTGCTTTTCAGTCACATTTCCTCACTAAGGATAACACCAACAACATCATCAAATTTTAAAGTATTTGAACCAGAGACATAGTTACATACATCCATGACCAAGCCATTCCATCTTTTTGGCAATGAGCACAAGATTAGAAGACCCCTAACCTCATCATCAAAGTCCACTTTTACAGAACTTAGTTGATTAGTAACCGTATTAAATTCATTTAAATTATATGTAATAGACCCACCTTTTGACATATTCATATTAAATAATCTCTTCATTATAAATACCTTATTAGACACCAAAGGTTTTTCGTACAGTTTAGCCAATGTGTCCATCAGATCCTTCATTGTCTTTTCTTTTGAAATATTGAAAGCCACCAACACTGCCAAGCTCAGCCGTATCATTCCTAGAGACTTTTTGTCAAGAATCTCTCATTCTTCTTCCTTCATGACCATCGACTTCTTTGCTACTCCACCCAATGGTAGGACTAGATCCTTATGATATAAATAATCTTTCATATGCATCTTCCATAACTGGTAATTTTGGCTGTTAAATTTCTCGACTCTAAACTTTCCATATTCTGACATTTCTCCCACTTGAACCAGGAACCCTATTTTCCTGCGAGTTACCTTTCTCTTTGATACAAGTCGTTAGAAAAACAGGACCGCGGAGCAATAAAATAAAACAAATTTGGAAACAAAACAAAGAATATAAACAATGCAAGAGAGACACAGATTTACATGGTTCACCTAGTGTGGGCTACATCCACTAGAGAAATTTGCAGGTCCTTCCTTTATGATTATCCAACAAATGAAGGGATACAACCTATAGAAAAACCCATTGTAGCTTCCTCTTATTTTTCTCACAATCTCCTCTCTTAGAAGATAATACTCATCATAATGCATAGCCACAATACATTTCCCTCATAACAGAGGGTTGTCTTTTAGGGTAAAAAAATCTAACATAATTTCTACCGTTAGATCTGTGAACTTATAATGAATGATCTAGATTTACAATGAAATTACAATATACATTTAAAAGGCAATTTTTCCTTCAAGGACTTCACCCCCGAACCCCCCAGACCCCACAGAGGGACTACCCCCCTCTGTACTCCCCCACGTGGAAGAGTGTACATACTTCTCGGGTGTAAAGTATTCATGGGGTATAAACACGACTGAAAACAAGAACCTTTGAATCAGGAACATAATTAAGCTCCACAACCAACATAGATGATGTTCGATGATGTCATTGAACAAATAGGAAGAAAAAAAGTGTCAATGCCATGTTTGGAGAACCTTGGGTGCTACGATGATGGTTATACCATGCCAGTCCATGTAGGAGATCCACGTGTCACATGGTGATCGTGCCATGTGTCAAGTGTTTTAGTATTTTTCATATCAATCTCCATGGGAAAAATGAGTGTCATGTGTCACAAGGTGACGGTAACCATGTTTGATGATAGGTGGAAGACAGTGGTAACATGTCTTGTCACATGGAAGGTTCTAGTAGTGTCGTGTGTCAAAGGCGCTAAATCATCTCAAATTGGGCCTTTTGGGCTCTAAAAATAGTAAAAGGGCCCAGGTCCCAATATTTTAAGGCTTGAGATCTCAAGGTCCCGCGGTCCCAATGACCTAGTGAAAATTGTCATTATTTTGTGAGAGAATGTCTCAGGAGAATGCGAAGCACAACGTTGAGTGCAAAAAAGGGTCGGGACCCAAAGTGTCGAGAGTCTGGTGGCTAGGTGGAAAGTGCCATGCCAATAACACATTGATGACACCCTGCATGAAGGAGAAGGTAGGACACATCAGTGCCACGTCAAATGGAAACGATGATGTGTAGCCAGGTGGATTCCATGCGGTAGTATGGAGGCATTTGGCCAATAAAGTCCTAGAAACTTCAAAGGGCCATGACTTTGAATCTAGAGCTTTGTTTTGAGAAAACTTGTTGTCATTGGAAATCTTGTGAGCAGAAGATGATCGTTTCCTTTCTAATGGGATTCAAGGAGGTTTACGAAAAGAAAAAATTTAATACCTATTGATGGGCAAAATTGATCGCTCGTCAATTGGAGGAGTGAATCTGGTCTGGGGTTGTCTAATTAACCCAAGCCATTTGGATTAATCCACTCCGATGGGTTTAGCGGCTCCGTTGGCCGATCTAAGTCCTAAAGAAAGCGAAAAACAAAACTAAAGAAAATGCAATAACTTGATGAAAAACAATCGCTGAAGACTATATATAGATCTAATATATATTTACAATTTAACTAACTAATATTTATAAAATAACTCTACTTATTATATGTACAATATATACAAATGATTATATTTCTAATATATATATAATCTGTACAAAATATGAATTTTAATCTAAATCCGCGAAAATCGAATGTAAATTGATTTTTTAAACAACAGTAAAGTTATTATTTAATCTTTTTTTATTTGTTTTCTTATAATGTTTATACTCGAGAAATGGAATATCAAAACTATCTAATTAACAACAAAAATAACAGATAGTAGAAGATGTTTTAACTACAGGAAACTTTTGTATTCATTAAACTAATGAAATCAAACTAACAAACTGACCTGTTACCGCATCCAATCACCTTATATGACGAGGTAAACCTACAACAGATCATGAAATTGCTTCCAATAATGTGAAGCGAAAATGATGGAGTTTTGAATTATAAGACACATAACAGATGCAGTCACAATAATCTCATAATTTTACAAGCAGCCACATTAAGATAAAATTTGTTGTGAGAACTTGCATATAAACGTTAGATCGAAATCATAGATAAACCTCTTAATTCAAATTAAACGAATGATTATTGTGTGTTAAATCTGGAACATGAAACATGGATAACATTTAAACTTCTATTCTATGAACTTGTAGTAAACCATGACAGTGAAAGCAATCATAATATATTTACAAATTGAAATAAACATGACTTGAATAAAAACACAATATGGAAAAGCTAAAGCTATGACGAGTATTATATTCCATCAAAGTCTATAAATGAGAAATCCATAGTTTTTCCCCAGGCAGAGATGATCCAATGTTTACAAAATAACATGCTTATATAGGTTCCAGGAAACAAAACTGTTTCCTGTTGATAATATCAAATCTGTTCCAAAAATGTGGGGGATGCAACCACCCTGATTTTACTGAATAAAACTATCAACAACCTAATCTATTTACTAAAAACACAAAGTTCATATGGCTGGAAGATCTCAACAGTGCCTCAAATCTCCTTGGAAATCATGGGTTCCTAAAAACAAATGAAAATGGGAAGTTTTTAGATATGTTTTCAATTGTCATATCAAGGAATTCAAATTTTTCTAACTGGCTACAGAATCTTACGATTTTGTAGCTAGTTATAATAGAAACTACAATCATATTTTATTCAATAAATAAATAAAAATAATCTTTATAAGAAAGATAATCTATTCAATCAAATCGTCTGTCCTAATCTTGAGAGTGACAAAATCGTGCTAAAATTAAAAAGACAATCATACCTCAAATCACAGTACCAAAACATATCAAGCAATCTTGGAGTTTACGATTGTTTTTACTGCTTCTACATTCTTAAAAATGATAGATCCTGGAGTTTGTAGGTGTTTCTCCTTTGCTTGAGTTATGGATTGGAGTCTACTATTCTCTTTTGTCAATGAATCTACTTGGTCTTTTAAATATTTAAGCCGGGATTGTAGTAAAGGCACATCCGTATAATACTTGTCGATCCAGGATCGACACTCATCACACTGAAAGGTAGGTTTATTACAGAGTTGAATTCTCGAGAATTCTGGGTTACCTTTTAGACATGGAGGCAGGTTGTTTACATAGTCATAGGGTGTGTCGAGATAGAGCTCGTATGACAAAGGGTCTTCTTCAGCCAAAAACCTCTTAATTTATGAATCTGAGTCTTCACTTAATTCAATTGTGTTGTTTGTGTCTGCACAGGGTTTGTATTTATTTCGAGCACATTGTGAAATCAAATGACCAGCCCTTTTATTCTTGTAATTAACATCGACGTTGCCCTTTAGCTTCTTCCCTGTGGGTTTTTTAACAGTTTTAGTGCAACTTTTTGGGTGCAAACCCGGTTGATTGTCCGGTTGAGTAACCTCAGGGTAGGTGGAGGGTTCATTATTAGGGGCAAGATCACAGGGCAGGAGTGGTGGAGGAGAGGCAACAGGTTTCACGAGGGTTTCAACAATGATCGGTTTATCAACCTGTCACAATTCGTTGTTGCCAAAGCCATTTCGTAAAATAAAAGCATCCCAACAATCATTTTGTAACTGCAACTGGTGAACAAGGATAATTTTTATAATCCCTTGGTGAAATAAACTCGAATCAGACCTCTGCCTCTTAAACTGTTTTCCCATCTTGTACATACTTCTAAGCAGGAAGTAGGGCATATTCAACGGGAAGTCAATGAAACTCATAAGCAATCATAGATGATACAGAAAAAATAACCCAAATCTTCCTTCACACATAATGAATTGTTTCACAATAGCAAGTAGATCATGCCACCTAGGTTTTAAGGATGAGACAGGCATACCTCCATCGCAACTAGTAATTTTCCGTGAGGTGAACATCAAAGTCCAGGGGACCTCTTCAACTTTTGCATTGTTGAACCATTTTTGCCCGACAGCTAGTAAACCTGTGGCTTGGCTTAAAAAATCCTCATTTAACTCTAACTGCACGTCACCTATCTTTACTCTACATCCATCCAAGGTCATTGCAAACTCTTGGGCAACTCGCAGATTCAAACCCTTAATTTTTTCAATGAACAAACCCCAACCGTTTCTTTCTAAATCGTCCCTGGCGTTATCATATGATAGCAAGGTTTGGATGCCATTGGGATCTATCCTCACCACTAGAGCCATGGTGAATAGAAGGGAATCAACACAACACTCACAGGTAGGGTTTGATAAAAAGCCACAGAGCCATAGCCCCGAGCCTCAACAAAACAATGTTATGACCATTCAAACGTTAGGAAGAGGCATTAATCACCATGCATGGGAACAAAAATGTGAAGATCGAGACCATACCGAATAGTAATGACATGTTGTACTTCGTATGCCACCTTGGTGTTGGGTATGTATTAGGATCAGAACGTTTTGAAAACCATAGTACACGCACTCAAAGATTAATCACAAAGGTAAGCGCATCGAATAACAATTGAATAATTCAAAATTTTCATGAATCAAAACTCTATCAATATCAATCAAATATTAATGAATGGAGTTCTTTCACTTATGCAACCAAGGCATGTTTAGAAACAAGGGGTTATAACAAGGAGAACAATCATGTTCATAGAAAAAATATGACAATTCTATAATAAACCACATGAGCAGTTCTCCTTTGATAAAAAATCAAAACAAAATGTCATTTCCAGCTGCGAGTTTTCATGCTTACAGTCATGAAAACAAAATCAAAAAGAAGATATGTAAAAAGCAACAAGTGACAAGTGTCATTTAGTGACAATGCTCATGACGAGTAATGAAAATTTAGAGGTCCTGTGTAGGCAGCTTACAAACAATAGTAATTATATCACTACTGCCAACAATGGAAACACGATGGGAGAAGCATTTATCTCTACCAAATGAATGAGTTCAGATTAGAATGTTCAGAAAAAACTTCAAATCGAAAATAACCGAAAAGCTGTCTGAACATTGTAAATAATTATAATGCATTCCAGTTTCAGACTACTGTTATTTTAAAGAGACGAAAACTGATGACAATCTTAACAAAAGAGAGCCACGATGTTAAAGTTAAAATATTCAATACTATTGAGAGGGCCGTTGCTTCCAGCAGGCATCCATAGCCTCGACAGGGATGTCAATTAACCCACTCCGATATCTGTATCCTGTCAAGAAGTTCCAAATCAGAACGAAGAACATTTAAGGTAAAAAAGAATCCATATCTGAGAATTTTCTTTTACTTGACATTGCTTCGCTGCTAGCGGGTTTGTTTGGTACCCTAGAGAAGTTATCTTGGCGTCATGCATGCATTTACCCACTGCCAACAGACCTGTTCAGTATCTCAGTGGGTTTACAAGCACTTCCCACAGCTCTCTTGAAAATTTATTTAGTTTTTTAAAGATATTTAATAGAGCGAGGTGACGCTGAAAATTCTAGTTTTTGGACACATCTTAGTGTGTCACAAACCTTGAAGAAATTTCTTAGATGTCCTTTATTAAGATGTAGAAATAGTTTGTTAATAAAACTGACTTTCAAGAGCACGAAGACATCTCTGAGTTGTTCTCTTAAGGAACAGGGACAATGTAAAAAGAATTTTTATGGATGATCGTGAATATCTTCAGTTGCAGATTGAAATCAAGAAATGCTTTTCAAACAACAAGTTATCTTCAATATGGTTGCAAACTCAGAGAAATACCATCATTGATGTTCAAAAAACTTTCAGTAATCATTTTGGAGGGGAAAATTTTCTGTTCTCTTTGTCTGAGATAGCCCATGATGCAGGCATGTGTTTTTCAAAAAGAAGGACCGATACGCATAAAAGAAAAATCAAACAAACCAACAAAAGAAAACAAACAACAAACAAAACAGAAAATATTTACACAGTGTACAAGGGAGCGTGATCAGGCAAAGTATCTTTTTAGAGCTTGGCCATTCACCGGAAAGGTGTCTGGCTGCCCCTCTAAATTTCGTTATCGAAAAGAACTGTGACCCAATTTATCAGCAATTAAAAATGGTCCCAACCATAAGTTCTGAAACTTAGTATGCTCTCCTTTTCCCTCATGAGGTTTATCCCATTTTAGGACAAGGTCACCTACCTCAAAATTTCTTTCAGAGGCAGAATTGGAATCAAACCATTTTTTAACAATAAGTTGATGTTGATCCAATTTTCGTTTTGCTTGAGCCCTCACTTCTTCTAATTTTAACAAAGCGTTAATTCGACTCTCCAAAGGGGGACAATCTTCTTCCTATACTTTCTGCGATAACTGCAGAGATGGAAGAAGGACATGTGGTAGAAGAATCGCCTCCCTGCCATAAACAAGAAAGAAAGGTGAGTTACCCACAACAGCTTTAGGAGTTACTCTATCAACCCAGATTGCGTTTAACAATGCGTTATGCCATTTTTTATGGTTTTTGGAGACCGTTCTCTTGATAATATTGATCATATTTTTATTAGTTGATTCTGCCAAATCGTTGCCTTGGGGGTAATAGTTGGCAGAGTACTTTAATTTAATTCATTTTTCTAGAGCGAAATCACTCATTTCAAGAGACGAAAAATAAGAAGCATTATTAAATACCAGGCATTCAGGGATGCCGAAACAAGTAATACTATTCAAATTCAAGAATGATATTACCTAGCTGGTATTTACAGCTTTTAATGGGGCAACCTCGTACCACCAGGTGAAGTAATTTGTGGTTGTTATGATATATTTATGCTTCTGCGAGGATGGTGGATTGATTGGGCCTATAATATCTAGACCCCATTACTGAAAAGGGGAGTCTACTGAAACTGGTTTCAAAGGGAAAGCTGGTTTTTGTATCCGTCCAAATGCTTTTTGACAAATCACACATTTGCAACATAAAGCATGAGCATATTTAAAAAGGGTAGGCCAGTAACAACCTACTCTTAATACTTTATGGGTAGTGGTGTCTCCACCAAAATGCCCACCAGTTTCTCCTGCATGCAATTCCAATAAGACTCTTTCTGCTTCATCTTTCTCAAGACAATGCATTAGTACTCCATCAAAATTTTGACGAAACAAAATACCATTAATCAACTGAAAAGAAGTAGATTTTAATCTTAGTGCTCTCCTTTTTGTGGGATCAAGGTGATGGGGAGTTGATTCTTGTATAAGGCAAAATTTTATGTTATCGTACCAGGTGTTGAAAAGTCAACAAGAAACATGTGTCTAATTTAGTTTTCCCTTAATTAAATTAGACAATAAATATTAATCTATTATCTCATTCATAACTGAGTGATTTGGAATTGTAACAGAATTGTAAGTGTAGTTAAGTGACTTAAGCTTAGTTGTATTAGTGCGAGTTCAGTGAATTAATTATTCATTAATTCACAATCAGTTAAACTCGCATGCAACTAAAGACTTGCCACGATTAACTACATGCATGTCATTCCAATGGACACCAGTTGAGATAACAGGTGAAAGGGACAGTTGGCTATCAGTTGTGAGTTGTTCACACATGCATTGGATATGCTTATGAGCATGTGCAAACGATTCATTCGATACAGTGGGAGAATTTGGATTGCAGAGTTTGTGCAGAGGAGGCAGGTTGTCTGGTCACGGAAATTGGCGCATGTATTTGCTAATTTGTGTATGACAGTGTGAGACGATTGGATTGTACTGAGAGCTCTTGGATTAGAGCTTTGTATGAGATTGTTTCAT
>ML789200.1:114036-147738 GCA_009831015.1 Picea engelmannii
TGTTATTGATATTTCACTTTGTGCATTGTGGTTGAGATCGTGGTTTAAATTGCTTCCGCAATAATAGTAGAAGCGATTCTGTATTTAACAAGTTGTGGTAATTGTTAGATCAGGAGAATCGTAGGAATACATTAATTTGTATCAAAATTTCTACACCAGGGACTGACAGGGTTTTGTGCACAACAGATTTGATTTTGATAGTGTTATCCTGGATTTAATATATCATTTTCCTGTTGTTGTCTTATAGCTGAATTAGTGACCAATTTGCATAAACCTTAGCCTCTTACAATTTGTGCTGGGGTGATTTCTATATCATATTATTGCAAGGATGTGACCCAGTTTGCCCTTTTTTCGCCTAGTTCTTTTTATACTAACAAATTTCTGACAGCCGGGTAAGGGACAATGATTTTCACCCTAGATTTCAACAGATAGGATCAAAAGTGATTTACTTCTTTGAAAACAACATAGGCTTGCTGATCTACTGTTGGGTAATTAAGTTCTTCCCCCTTGAAGGCTGAGCTCATAAAGGCAATTGGGACCTTGTTGTTTTCATCGTTCTTTTGAGTTAGGACAGAAACGCAAGATCGGTCAAAGGCAAACGTGTAGAGGGTGAAGTCTTGTGAAAAGTTGGGGATCATTAGAGAAGGAGCGCCTATTATGGCCTTTTTTATTGAATCAAAAGCCTAGCTTTCTAAAGGTCCCCAATGGTGTTGTACATCCTTTTTTATTAAGTTTTGTAATGGTCTCACCATTTCTGAAAAGATGGGGACGAATCTCCTAACAAAGTTTATCTGACTTAAGAAAGATTGCATGGAATTTATTGATGAGGGAGGGGGCAGTTTTGAAATGAATTGAGTCATTTCAGGGTCGATAATCATACCTTCGCTTGATACAATGAATCCAAGGAGCTTACCTTGTTCTATTGCGAAGATATATTTTTAAGGATTTAAAGAAATGTCGTATTTACGACATCGTTTTAGAATAGATCTTAAATGAGCTAGATGATCTTCTTTATTTTTTGAGAAGACAGTGACGTCATCTAGGTAAACTACTACAGATTGATTGATTAAGCCTCAGAAAGCGATGTCCATTGCTCTCTAGAAAGTGGCACCAGCGTTTATGAGTCTAAAGAGCATCTTTCTATAAGCGTAGGTGCCCCATGGAGTGCGGAAGGTGGTTTTGAGTTGGTCTAGAGGAGACATCAGGACTTGGTTATACCCTGAAAAACCATCTAGCAAGGATAATCTTTCAGAACCAGATACCTGTTGAAGGATCTGTTCCATGGGAGGGACAGGGTAGTTGTCTTTATCAGACACTCGATTAAGATTTCAGAAATTGACACATAGTCAAATTTCACCACTCTTCTTTCTGACAGGGACAAGATTAGAGACCCGTTGTGTGTGCCTAGCTGGGAAAATTATCTTAGCGTTTAGGAGTTTGTTTAATTCCTTCTTGACTGTTGGTTCAATTTTTGGGTGCATTTTCCTTAACTTTTGTTGAAAAGGTTGGGTTTGCGGTTTCATGGGAATAACGTGTTGTATGATGTTAGGATCAAAGGTTTTTAGGTCATCGTACGTCCAAGAAAAAACATCTTTGAATTCCTTAAACAACCTAAAAAATGCTACCTTTTCTTGCTCAGAACACCCCACCCCTAAATTAATGCACTGTGGGTTTTCTTTAGTTCCCAAGTTTACTTTTTCATGCATCAAAAAGGAACTATTCATTTTACAGTTCACTGATTTTCTGAACTTGACGTGAAGATCATAAAAATTTTCTAATCTAACTACAGATTTTGGGATAGAGTTTACCATGTCTGATGAAGATTCTGGGGATCTCGAATCAGGTATTACCGTAAAGTCACAAAGATTTTCGTCATGGGTACCTTCATTGATCACCGTGCCCTGGAAAGTTTCTTCCATATGCAGAAAACTTATAATCTGTTGATCGTCATCGAAGACTCTCCAATTCATGATGTTGTCTAGGACAGACAGTCTAAAAACAGTTCAACGGAAAATGCATTCAGAGATAAGCCTTCTGCAGGAAAACGTTTTGAAGCAACGTTAGCTAACAAATCATCTTCCGAATTATTCAATCTAGGAATAGAATTTATGTTAAATGCATAAAAATTGTTCATCAAATTCCATACCTCAGTTTGATATCTTTTAAGGTGCGGAGATAAACAGTGGATAGAATTTTTTACCTGTCTAACCACGATTTCTGAATCACCAAAGACAGTCAAATTTTGAATGTTTAGATCTAATGCTTTTCTGAGGCTTTGCAGGAGTGCCTCATATTCGGTCATGTTGTTTGTACATTTGAATTCTAACCGGCAAGAAATCAGAGTCTTATTACCTACTGGATCGATGAGCATGCAATCTGCACCAGCTCCTTCCTTAGATTTTGACCCATCAAAGTACAGGGACCATATTTGATTTTTGTCGATTGCATGAGACCACTGAGAGGAAGTTGTTGGCTGCATATATGTCAAAATTTCAAACTGTTGTTCCGGGTTAGTGATAGTAGAAGTTTCAGACATGAAATTACCGAAAAAAGTATCCATCCCCTGTAGTTTGGGCAAATCGACAGAAGGAGTGAATGGTTCATTGGGATCATTTAAATCAGTCACTGTGAACTTCAGATAACATTCATGATTTACCTTGATTCTGTTGGGCTTTCCATTCTCGGGCAGCCACAAGTGAGACCAATCCACCACAAAATAGCCATGTAATCGTTCCGACCAGTCTCTACTTAAAAATAAACCATAAACTTCTGGAATATCTACAACAATAATATCAATCACTTGATGAGCTTTGGGATTAGACGACAACCTTATAAGCATATTTCTTAATTTTCCTATCACTTTAACACTAGTTCAATCAAGCTGGATAATTTTCAAGCTGGATGGTTGAACTTCGACATTAATCTTTTGACAGACAGACCAAGGCATTGTGTTAGATGACGCACCTGAATCTACCATACAGTTATGTACATTCCTATTGAAAATTTCAAAAGTCAACAAAAATGGAGGGACATTCTTGCGAGTATTAACGGTGGAAGCTTGTTGCTTTTTACTCGCAACCTATGAAACTGATTTATCTACATTATTTACATTATTTATAGGAAGGTCTCTTTTATCATGAGGCTCGGATGTAGTTTTGGTGGAGGCCTTCTGAGGAATTTTGGGGTTGTTTTGAACACCTTTGTTGTTGTTCGGATTGTTCTTTGCAATATTCTGTAGCATTTTTTGCAGAAGAAAAGGGAATTTTAATAATTTGTAAACCGAGATATTATCCCTAAGATTTTTTAGATCTTCAATTAAATCATAATCTAAACTTGGGTTTACTGAATTCTATTTAGTCTCAGTTGATTTAGACTGTTTTTTAGGCAAAGTCGTAATTTCAGAAGAAGGCTTATTTGTTGTCTTACTCCTAGTATTGTAGGGATGCACTCTTTCGAAATTAGCTTGAAAATGATATCCGAAAAATGTCCAAAAATATTCGGAGAGGATTCATCTTCTTCTACTGTCTCTTGCTCAGCTACCTCTTCAGGAATCTCGGGAGGAATCAAGTTATCGTGTGCTTCTAGGATCGTTTGAATAGCAAATTGTAGGCTTTCTAGATTTAGGCCTTCAATATTTGAATTAGGTCAGTTGGTGGGAAAATGCTTCCTAAAAGGGGGTTTGTAAGGCCCTTTGTTTGAAGAAGCTTCTTCAGCCGACCTTTTCAAATCTATAACTTGATTGGACAATTTTTGAACAACTTTCTATAAGTTTTCTAAATCTGAGCTCTCAGGTTGAGCTTTGTTTTGGGAAGGTCTAGGAAGGATTTCGATTTTCTTCTTGGAAGATGAACTAGTCTCTATCTCATTTCTAGTAGTGTCTTTTAAACTGAGAATGTCTTTCTCGATCTGACTGGCCTCTTTGAAGGCTTCTAACAATGTGGCTTTCTTGGATCTCTTTACCCAAATGGCTATGTTTTGATGTAATTCTTTCGTGTAGTATGCGATAATAAGATTCTCGGCAGGCATCGAATCCATAGGGATCCGGTTCTTTAGTGTCAAGAACCTTTGATTAAAGTCTTTGATCTTCTCTTTGGGGTTCATTTTTAAACTAGAAAGCTCCATGACTAGAACTTCAGGAGACTTGTCGTCTACGAACTTTTCAAGGAAACAGGATTCAAATTTCTCCCATGATACGATGGTGTGGGGTTGTTGGGAAAAGTACCAGGTAGAGGCATTGCCTTCAAAGGTGTAGGGAAACAATCTACAAACTACGTCTTCATGCTCAACACTACAAAGTCTAATGGCTAACATAAACTTTTTGATGTGATCTTCGACTATTTCTTTGGAGTCCAGGTCGAATTTAGGGAGCCATTTCTCCGGGTGTTTGGGTAAAGGATGTTGAGGCCCAGGTATGGCCACTGCATCTTGGTCAAACCATGGTCTGGTGGGATTGTTCGGATTGGCCATAGGTGTGGGTGGTGTCGAAGGCTGGGAAGAGGATTTGCCTTCGTCAGAGGATTCTTCTCCAGAAGAAGGAGATGAAGGAGGTGGTGATGGTGGAATACCGGATCCTCATGCTGTAGGAGTGAGGATTGGATCTGTAGGGTTTAAGGTAAGGTTAGTACCTCCAAGTTTCTCTCTGATATCAGAGAAGTATAATGGTTGATTCAAATTCGGTTTGGTTGTCTTATACGAGCTAAGGAACTGTGCGTTCTTATGAGAGATTGATGAACAATCTCTTGTATATCACCACCCGAAGGATTTGGAGTTACTAGTTCAACCGTGATCCATAGATCGTTGTTTGATGTGGTTGTTGTTTGAGGGACAATGTTGTCTTCTAAACGACTTCTAGTTACTACAGGTGAGCGGGTAGGTGGGGGAGGAGTCTTACGACCTCCTTGTGCCATTAATAGTTTTCAGGCCCTCCTTCTAGCGCCATTTGTTGACGGGCGAAATTGACTGCTCGCCAACTTGAGGAGTGAATCTGGTCCGGGGTTGTCTAATTAACCCAAGCCGTTTGGATTAATCCACTCCGACGGGTTTGGTGTCTCCATTGGTTGATCTAAGTCCTAAAGAAAGCGAAAAACAAAACTAAAGAAAATGCAATAACTTGATGAATAACAATCGCTGAAGACTATATATAGATCTAATATATATTTACAGTTTAACTAACTAATATTTATAAAATAACTCTACTTATCATATGTACTATATATACAAATGATTCTATTTCTAATATATATATATATATATATATATATATATATATAATGTGTACAAAATACGAATTTTAATCTAAATCCGCAAAAATCGAATGTAAATTGATTTTTTAAACAACAGTAAAGATATTATTTAATCCCTTTTTATTTGTTTTCTTATAATGTTTATACTCGAGAAATGGAATATCAAAACTGTCTAATTAAAAACAGAAATAACAGATAGTAGAAGATGTTTTAACTACATGAAACTTCTGTATTCATTAAACTAATGAAATCAAACTAACAAACTGACCTGTTACCGCATCCAATATCTTCTTCTTTATGTAGCGTCCAATCACCTTATCTGACGAGGTAAACCTATAGCAGATCCTGAAATTGCTTCAAATAATGTGAAGCGAAAATGATGGAGTTTTGAATTATAAGACACATAACAAATGCAGTCACAATAATCTCATAATTTTACAAGCAACCACATTAAGATAAACTTTGCTGTGAGAACTTGCGTATAAACGTTTGATTGAAATCAGAGATAAACCTCTTAATTCAAATTAAACGAATGATTACTGTGTGTTAAATCTGGAACATGAAACATGGATAACATATAAACTTCTATTCTATCAACTTGTAGTAAACCATGATAGCGAAAGAAATCATAATATATTTACAAATTGAAATAAACATGACTTGAATAAAAACACAATACAGAAAAGCTAAAGCTATGACGAGTATTATATTCCATCCAAGTCTGTAAATGAGAAATCCATAGTTTTACCCCAGGAAGAGATGATCCAATGTTTACAAAATAACATTCTTATATAGGTTCCAGGAAACAAAACCATTTCATGTTGATAATATCAAATCTGTTCCAAAAATGTGGGGGATGCAACCACCCTGATTTTACTGAATAAAAATATCAACAACCTAATCTATTTACTAAAAACACAAAGTTCATATGGCTGGAAGATCTCAACAATGCCTCAAATCTCCTTGGAAATCATGGGTTCTTGAAAAAAAATGAAAATGGGAAGTTTTTAGATATGTTTTCAATTGTCAAATCAAGCAATTAGAATTTTTCTAACTGGCTATAGAATGTTACGATTCTATAGCTAGTCATAATAGAAACTACAATCATATTTTATTCAATAAATAAAACAAACTAATCTTTATAAGAAAGATAATCTATTCAATCAAATCGTCTATCCTAATCTTGAGAGTGACAAAATCATGCTAAAATTAAAAAGACAATCATACCTCAAATCACGGTACCAAAACATATCAACCAATTTTGGAGTTTACGATTGCTGTTGCTGCTTCTACATTCTTAAAAATGACAGATCCTGTAGTTTTTAGGCGTTTCTCCTTTGCTTGAGTTATGGATTGGAGTCTATTGTTCTTGTTTGTCAACGAATCCACTTGGTCTTTTAAAGATTTAAGCCGGGACTATAGTACAGGCACATCCGTATAATACCTGTTGATCCAGGATCGACACTCATCACACTGTGGCCGTAGGGACTGTGCATTGGCACTGACAGCATTAAGGTTTGGAGAATCATGCATGCAAAAGGTAGGTTTATTATAGATTTGAATGCTAAAGAATTTTGGGTTACCTTTTAGACATGGAGGCAGGTTGTTTACATAGTCATAGGGTGTGTCAGGATAGAGCCCGTATGACAAAGGGTCTTCTTCAGACATAAACCTCTCAATTTATGAATCTGAGTCTTCACTTAATTCAATTGTGTTGTTTGTGTCTGCACAGGGTTTGAATTTATTTCAAGCACATCATGAACTCAAATGACCAGCCCTTTTATTCTTGTAATTAACATCGACATTGCCCTTTAGCTTCTTCCCTGTGGGTTTTTTAACAGTTTTAGTGCAAATTTTTGGGTGCAAACCTAGTTGATTGTTCGGTTGAGTAACCTCAAGGTAGGTGGAGGGTTCATTATTAGGGGAAAGATCACAGGGAAGGAGTTGTGGAGGAGAGGCGGTAGGTTTCATGAGGGTTTCAACAATGACCGGTTTATCAACCTGTCCCAATTCACTGTTGCCAAATCCATTTTGTAAAATAAAAGCATCCCAACAATCATTTTGTAACTGCAACTGGTGCACAAGGACAATTTTTATAAGCCCATGGTGAAATAAACTCAAATCAGACCTCTGCCTCTTAAACCATTTTCCCATCCTGTACAAACTTCTAAGCAGGAAGTAGGGCATATTCAACGGGAAGTCAATGAAACTCATAAGCAATCACAGATGATATAGGAAAACTAACCCAAATCTTCCTTCTCACATAATGAACTGTTTCACAATAGCAAGTAGATCATGCCACCTAGGTTTTAAGGATGAGATAGACATACCTCGATTGCAACTAGTGATTTTCCGTGAGGTGAACATCAAAGTCCAGGGGACCTCTTCAACTTTTTCATTCTTGAACCATTTTTTCCCGACAGCTGGTAAACCCATGGATTGGCTTAAAAAATACTCAGTTAACTCTAACTGCACGTCATCTATCTGTGCTCTACAGCCATCGAAATTCATTGCAAACTCTTGGGCAACTCGCAGATTGAAACCCTTAAATTTTTCAATGAACAAACGCCAACCGTTCCTTTCTAAATATTCCCTGGCGTTATCATATGATAACAAGGTTTGGATGCCATTGGGCTCGATCCTCACCACTGGAGCCATGGAGAATAGAAGGGAATCAACACAGCACTCACAGGTAGGGTTTGATAAAAAGCCACAGAGCCATAACCCTGAGCCTCAACAAAACAATGTTATGACAGTTCAAACGTTAGGCAGAGGCGTTAATCACCATGCGTGAGAACAAAAACATGAAGCTCGAGACCATACAGAAGAGTAATGACATGTTGTACTTCGTATGCCACCTTGGCGTTGGGTATGTATTAGGATCATAATGTTTTGAAAACCATAGTATGCACAATCAAAGATTAATCACAAAGGTAAGTGCATCGAATAACAATTGAATAATTCAAAGTTTTCATGAATCAAAACTCTATCAGTATCAATCAAATATTAATGAATGGAGGTCTTTCACTTATGAAACCAAGGCATGTTATATCCAAGGGGATATAACAAGGAGAACAATCATGTTCATTGCAAAAATATGACAATTCTATAATAAACCACATGAGCAGTTCTCCTTTGATCAAAAATCGAAACAAAATGTCATTTCCAGCTGCGGGTTTTCATGCTTACAGTCATGAAAACAAAATTGAAAAGAAGATATGTAAAAAGCGACAAGTGACAAGTGTCGTTTAGTGAGAATGCTCATGACGAGTAATGAAAATTTAGATGTCCTATGTAGGCAGCTTACAAACAATAGTAATTATATCACTACTACCAACAATACCCCATCC
The DNA here is from genome assembly GCA_009831015.1 of Picea engelmannii. NCBI lineage: Eukaryota > Viridiplantae > Streptophyta > Pinopsida > Pinales > Pinaceae > Picea > Picea engelmannii. The sequence goes on from ML789200.1 coordinate 122,630, forward strand.
TTTAAAAAGGGTACTTAAGGGGCTATATGTATGACAAAGTGATATCAGAGCATGGTTCAAACACTAGGCCTTGATGGGCTAGAGAACAACCACATGACTCATATATCAAGGTTAATATGATCCTCTTGAAAAGTGTTTCTACCTTTAAAAGATTGTTTATTATCTACATTAACTGCTTGACGAGAAGGAATGTAGATTGAAACTTTTTTGTTGTTTAAAAAAATAATTTACAACAAAAATCTTAACATGATAACTACAACATAAGGATTAAATTGTTGATCTATTGGATTGATGGCTATCCCTACAAAAGTGGGAATATGATTATAATCACTTAGGGTAAGACCTGAATTCTAGTGGCCAAAATGACAAAATCTTGTTAAAGTATGATCAAGTTCAAAGAATGAATAAAGTAGTGATTGTATAGATTCCTTTAAGCATGGGTAGTTCGAGCCTCTTTCAATTATAATGGTTGTTTATATAAAGGATAAGACCCTTATGTAAAATCCCTTATCATTAAATAAATTTGGTATGGTCCATTGTTAGGATCTTTAACAATGATAATTATTGCTTTAATAAAAGAATAAACCTTGTATATATAACTCCTCATGATCAAAGGACTGATGAAAATGTGCAAGGTCAGTTTAATTGACCTATAATGGTTGCAACATATAGAAAGTATAATCTATTTAAGAAAGGTATAAAAGGATTCCTTTAGGACTATTGCTAATCCATGTAAAGAGGTAAATTGATATGGGCATATGAGCCAATTTGTGAGCTCATGGTTGCACTAAAGAAAATACAAATGCCTATAGCCCTAAGTACACCTTATCAATTAAAATGCAATATATGGATATGTTGTGATGCATATGGTAATGAGTAACCATGTATGTAACATGAAAATATACATGTTATAACCTATGGTGGGTTATAAGGCATGGTCTAGTGATGGACCTTTTAGATGAGGATGACCTGATGTCAGCAAAGAAACTAACAACATGAATAAAATGATGGCAATGCTATTGTTATTTCCTTATGAGGATAAGGCTATAGTGATTAATGGGGGATTGATATAATGGATAAAAACGGTAGTGTTGGACCATTACCAATGGGTCAGATTGACATCCATAGGTGGATTACAACCATATAGGAATGGTTGGTTATGCTCATATATTAGTGAAATGGAACCCGAGAAAGGGTTTCCCTGATAAAGGCCTATTGAACAAGAATGTTTGAAGCTTCCAAGGAATGTGCATTTCGACATTTTATATACTGGCTAATGCTTTAATTTCCTGTATACATTTTATGAATTGTGGGTTACTTTTGTAATATAAGAGAAAGAATGGTTTCTTGTTGGTTGTTGCCATGAAGAGAAGGCAACATAATTATGAATATTCCTATGAGAATTTCCATAATAAGGGTTGTAATATCTCTAGGAGGAAGGATATGGATGCTTGAAATGCCCATGTGTGAGAATCACATGGAAAAAAGGGTGAAAGAAATGAACTTGCACATTGAATATCTATGTATATAAGCATATGATTGAGTGCATGAAGTAAATGCATTATAAGGTTGCTTGATATGAAGGTTGATATAAATACCAAAAAAATATGAATGAATGATATAAATATGTGCAACAGATGCAAATGCATTATATATGCACTAAAAAGGCATGGTAAGACTTCCCGACTAAGTGAGATGTGAGGTAAGATTTGTACTTTCCTGGATTGGATAATTCCGTGCATGCATGGTTGACCCTATGATGGAGGGTCTGCACATTTTTTTAAAATAATAGCTTGGGGAAGTATGTCATTCCTCGGAAAGAGCTAAGATGAAATGTTAAAAGATAAATGAGCAAGAGTGATCTTATTTGTTGATTGTTATCTTGTAAAGAGGGAAACATAATTTTGATTTTATTGATGAGACTGGTCCTGTAAGTGACTTCAAGGTCTCATCAAAACTTGATAATGTTGAATAAATTTGAATGAATGAGGTAAAAAGGTGTAAGTGATACACATACATATATGTAGACATGCATATATGTAGACATGCATATATGTAGACATACATATGCATGCTTAAAGGTATAATATGACTTCCCGATCAAGTAGGATGTGAGGCAATATGTGTACTTTCCAAGTCTAAGTAATTCCATGGATACATATTTGACCATATGTTGGAGGGTCTGATTATCTCAATGGAATAATAACTAGAGGAGGATGTGCTCCATTTTCATCAGGAAAATGTAGTGTAACTTGCTGAAAGAATAAATGAGAAAGGATTCTCTATTGTTATGATAGAAGGAAAAATGAATATTCCTTTGAAAAACTACATGTAGATAATTGTGAACAAATCATGAGTGAAATGATTTAAATCGACATGAAATGTGGAAACTATGAAGTGTGTCAGTGGTGGACATGCACAAAATGATAATTCATGTGATTAAATGCATGGAAGCACAACTTGAAAGAAAGATGATAAAATAGAGATACTCAATTGAATGTATATCTTAATGCATGATAAGAAAGCATGACGATATTTCTTAAGTAATATTGGACGAATCTTTGAAATTATAAAGATGAAGATGACTCTAGATTGAGGACATTTCAGATGGTATTGGATATGTGAAAAGAGGGTTGCATGTTTACGAAGTTACCTGTGGAGGAACTGTGTAAAGAACTCTGTCAAGAGAACAAACCTATAACCTTAATCATTGCTGAGAATTGAGAAGTGGGATACAAAGAATATTTATAAAATAAAACTGGAATGTTTTTCAAAAGATAATGCATGCATAGGATACATGCAAAAGAATGATGACTAATATGATTTTTTCTTTGGAAAATGTGCAGAATTCATTGGTTTATAATTATTTGTGAACTAAAATATTGTTACGGTAGCATGTTGATTTAACTACAAAATTCAAGTTGAAACTTGGCTAAAACTGCTCAAGGAACCAAGAAGGAAGATCCCTAAGGGGATGGATTGCAGAAGAAAATAGGGAGAAAAGGAGGAATACTTTTCTCATTCTAAAAACTATGATTTGCTTAACAGAGATGTGTGCCATAAAAGAATAGTTGTGAAAACAAGTATGACTCATAAAAATAATGTAAGCTAATAAGTATGTTTAAATGAATGAGCTTGGTTGAGCCATGTTAGGTAAAGGAAGTGTGGCCTTGGAACTAATTCAACTAGACTGAAAGTCCCATGATGTGTAGAAGGAGTTGGATAAGGAAGAGTTCCTTGAATCCTTTCTTGGTGTTTATTGTGTTTCTCTAGTATGAGAAAATGATATATTGTTATGTGTAAATGCTTCTAGCACAAGAATGATGATAGTTGTATGACTATAGATACAACTAAAAATTAGATTGTGATTGCAGTAGTTAACACATTAAGGAGCAATGTGATAGAGTGCATAGATATATGTTGGGGCATATTTGAAAATGTTTTCTTGACTTAAATGATATGATACATGCATTTTTACTTTACATGACAACTGAGATGATTGTGAATGTAATGATGCATGCTATATGTAGGAAATGATTGAGCTATTGGGAAAGGACAACTGCTAATGGTGGATAACATAAAGTAGAGGTTAAATGAAATAAGTTAGTTGTTGAAATATTGATGGAAGGACATTGGGAGTCCTCGTGAAGCACCACTAAAGAGGTAATATCAGAAAAAGTGTTGGCATCTAGAACAACTATAAATATTTTTCATACCAGTGTGGCATATGATATGAAGGGATTAGGTAAGAATAACTTATGAGATATTTTGTTATCATATGAATAAGATTTTGAGTGGTTGTTGTGTGCCATTCATACCCAAGAAGGGTATGATTAAGGAAATAGAACATGAAGGACAGAGGGAGGAACCTCTGATAGTCAAGTATGATAGAGATCCTTGAAAGAAAATTCATGAACTAATGTGTCATGATTGCATTGACCAATCTAGAATGATTCGAAACAATAGTGCTCATGAGAATCATGTTGATTGAATGCATTGAGGAAATGAGAGGGAAGGTAATTTATTTCCCATCATGAAAGGAGGATCTTCCAATATTCTACCATAATTGTAACAATGGGAAAGAAAGGAATTGGGTAGCCATGAGTGTTGGCACCCTGGATACTAGTAAAGAAAGAATGTTTAAAGTAATTCATGTGAAAATTTTAGTTCCATGTGTAATGATTTCAGGATGTGATCAATTCAAAGTAGGAGGAGAAGTCTTTTTGTAATAATGAATGTGGATAGAGAATCCATCAGGTGAGAGATTGGCTAAAATCCAACTCACTATGGAAAAGTAACTCACATAAACGGTGGTAACTGAAAATCAATGCAAGGGTGCATTGTGTGTAAATGTGGCCATGGACATTAGCACATTGGTTAAATTCATATGGTGAATTGATTGCATTGAAAAGGCTTGGTATTCTGAAGTAATGCATGTGTAATGAATGGTATTTCCTTTACATTTTATATCATTGAATGGAAGAATGCAATGCAATTGTTAGTATGCACAAATTTTGAAAAATTCTTTGGAAGCCAATGCAAGTGTGCAAGGAAACTATAATGTGCATGAGAACTAACAATTTCTTTGGTTCTGTGAAGACATATTTGTAGGAAGAAAGGTCATGGCTATTGTAGAAAATAAATTCCATAAAGAGGACCATTTTTTTTTGGTTATGAAAGATACAAACTGTTGTGAGAAGGAAATATCATACTGGTGAATCCGGTTCCTATGTGGAACAAATCTGAAAATGAAAATGTGAAATTTGAAATTTTTGGGTGACAGATTTGAAAGAAAATTTGATTGAAATTGATGATAACATCTCACAAATTTATGTATGAATGAGATAAAGGTGAGATCAAAGATCTGTCTAGGGAGGATAGATAATTGTTGTCAAAGCTAGAAAGCAAGGAAAAAGGCTACTGTAGTGACATGAGAACCTTGTAATAAGACATGATCTCCATAGAATGATGTGTCATGGTGACACAGGATGAAGGGATTCTTTTGGAAGAGTAATCTAGAGGGATGCCTCGAAAGAGAAAGTGTGAGGGACACCTCAACTATAAGACCCAACAAAGTCTTTGAAATTCTTCTTGTGAGAGAAATCCTTGGCAAGGAACTGAACCACCCAAGGGACTGTACAGAAAAGAAGGTGATGCCTGAACCTGAGCCTGGAGGGTGAGTGACCGAAAGGAAGGGGAGAAGTCGATAACGCATGTGTAAGACTCTCTTGAGTCTCTGAAATTTTGTTACATGCTGATTGGGATCATGCACACAATATGTATATGAAGGGGAAAATAGTGAGCTGAACAAATATGGCGTCCATGTGGGCGTGGATCCATGAAATGGACAGATAAGTATTGTGTTGATATGAAAATTATTCATCTTTAATTATGAACAACAATAAAAAAATTGTGCATGAAATTATGAATTGGCATGCTTGTTGTTTGAAAGTGTTGTAGGAATTTGCTAATTCCAAGATCCGGGAAAGGACAGATCAAGAAAAGGAAAATATTGTTAAAGAAATTGAAATATGAAGGAATGGTATGTGTTGTTAAGATTAAAATAACACCAAGGACGATGTTCCTTTAAGGAAGGGGTGATTGTAATACCCCTGTTTCCCCCAGTTTGTAATTAATCACGATTGATGGTTTCCATGCAAAGGAATATAAGGAATATTATTATATTATTGTTTGATTTAAAATCCCAATCAACTGAATGTGGGGGTGAAGCCTTAAAAGTACAAGCCATCATGCTAAAGTTGACCCAAGCATCCTTTCTAATGATACTTTATTTTCAAATATTCATATTAGCTCCCTCATCAAATACTTCAAGACAAATTTGTTAATGAGGAACGAATGGTGGTTCAGAAACCAACCACCCTCAATGAATACAGGTATGGGAAGACCTAGATAGGACAACGAAAAATGTCAGCCAGAGGTACCATCATGTACCATGTCACACTTTCCAAGATGAATCATGGGGAAAACTAATTTCCTTATGATAGAAGGAAGAGGATAAGTCGAGAACCTTCCTGAGAGAGGGAGTGCAAGAAAATGAGACAAGAGTGTAGATAGAAGGAAGATAATACGTATGGGAAATAAAGGATAATATATATGATGTTTTGGGTCGGAGGAGAAGACATGTAGAAAATAAAATGCTATGAGCAAGAGAAACAGGAGAACATGTTGAAGCCAAAGATGTGTAGGTTATCATGGGAGTCCAAGATCTGAACTTGAGCTGATAGAGGCCGCAATATTGATGCTAGAACGCATATGATAAACCTCGAAAAGGCCCAAGCCACGTGTGTGAGGAATAATATACCCATCAGGGTCTTGTATCAGGATTCATCAGAGAATCAAGGAACCCAACTTGAGCCGATAGAGGCCGTGATCTGGATGTTGGAGGGAATTTGATAAACCTAGAAGAGGCTTTAGCTAGGAGAGATGAGGAATTCACTACCCAAGGTGGTGCGAAGGAGACCTGGGAAAGGTTCCCAAGAGAAGAGTGTTTAGGATGGAACGAAGAAGACCCCATGATTTCCTAACTAGAACATAAGAGGGATGAATGATTGATGATGGATGGAGAAGAATCTAGCTAGTAATGCTTCTGATAAATCCTGTGGAGGACCTGAGTTTAGTAGGAAGAGGATGAGACTCTTTTTGTTGTCAAAGAAGTGGAGGAGAGTAACCTCCCTAATCTATTTATTAACTTAATGAGTCAAAATTGAGAGATTCCCTACTATTGAAATTACTGAGCATTCAAATCCTATGGGTGGGTGCAAAGGTGAATACCCAAAGTCAGTTGGCTAGTTACAACCTGTAAAATAGATAAGTATTCTATTGCTCTCTGTGATTGAGTAAAATAAGTGAATTAGGACTGTAATTTTATTTATGAATATGGATTCCTACTAAAGGAAATGAATGGTTCTCTCCTGTGGATGTACTAATGGATATATATATATATATATATATATATATATATATATATATATATATATATATATATATATTTAATTGAAATGAATTCCTTGTATTAAATGGAAGTTATCATGCCATGTAATGTGTATTTTTTCATATCTATGTAACGAGCAAAATGACATAGCATGAGGATGAAGGATTGATAGTTTCCAAGGAATAAGTTATAATCCATTCAACAGTGAATGGAATCGAAGAGTCTCAAAATTTGTTGATCGCTAAGCCGAGACTCTATATCGATCGTCAAAAGATGGGATAGTTACCCATCATAGTTCCTTGTAGATCAACATGATGGTGGTGGTCATTGGATTGAAGAAAGTTTAAATGTCAAACATTGATCGGTTACATAAATCTTAGGAGGGATTTAAACATCCCGAGGTACCAGAGCACCGGACCTTGAAATATTTCTAATTCCAAACCCCTTTGGAAGTCCCCATTTTCTGATATACGGGGCCCCTAGCTCCATGCCTAATTACATAAGTATGAGAAGAAAGAATGTGATGTCCACATGATTCATTATGCCAGCGTGTCTTGGGAAAACATGTGTCAAATTGTGTTTGGGCCAACAATTATGGTGGGTCAAGGTTCTATGGAAGGATTTCCACTTTCCTTCCCTTAACAAATTCTATGTCAAGGATATTTTTCCACGTGGAACGAGGTGGCGTTACCATGGCATAGGGTGCCAACATGGAAACCCATGTGCATAGGGTGACATGTGTCATTTGATGATCAGTCAAAGATCCTGGGATGGGGCCTGGGAGGGATAATACCTTTCTTAAGCTCCCCTAAATCCTTAGTTGTAGGATATTTAAGCTGAGAGATCTTAGACATAGATCTTTGTCATGAAAAGTCAATCAGACCCTGGACCTTGGGAAATTTTAGTCTACACGAGATCGTCGAGGTCCCAATTTCGACAGTAATATGGTGGCGACATGTTGATTAATTAGGTTAGTTTCCATTGATGTCAACCCTTAAATAAATTCTGGTAGTGAATTTCGGTAGCACAAAGGTTTGGGTAATGGACCCAAGTTTGTTTGATGGATAATGGTATGAGTTTTGATATATTTGTAGGTAATACTATTCTAGATGGATAGTACATGTCATGCCATTTCAGTGGTATGTGGAATGTCACATAACTCCTCACAGTTAGAGAGTTATGGCCATGTGAAGTTGGAGAACCCTCATGAGTCATCTAGAAGCCCCAAAGCGTCAAAGTGTTTGAAAAATAAATTATTCAAATAATAAAGTTAATGGAGAACTCCCTAAAATAATGAAATTGGGATGCTACATGAAATTATAAATAAGAGGCAAGGCTCTCTCATTTAATCACACTTGAGTATCATTAAATATCTATTTTTTGTGAAAGGTTATTTGAGAAGGTATTATTGATAGAGAAAAATTGATGCAGAAAAAGTGTGGCAGGAAGAGTACGGAAGAAAAAGTGTGGCAGGAAAAATGCAGTAGAAAAAGTGGGGCAGAAAAAGTGTGACAAAAAAATCGTGATAGAAAAATCATAGCAGAAAGAGTGCGACAAAAAAAGAGTGGTAAAAAAAGTGCGACAGAAAAATCACGGCAGCAACATGGTTGGGGTCTATTTATTAGAGATATGGAACATCTTGTTTGAGGTTAATGTACAGTTTGGTGCATGGTTGATGCATGTTTCTATGGTATAGGTTGATTATAAGTTGTTTGTATAGGTTATTTGTACAGGTTTAGTCCAGGGTTGATGCATTTGTTTATGGTACAAGTTGAGGTACAGGTTGATGTATGGTACATGTTGGCACAGGTTATTGGTATAGTTTGTTACAGGTTTATTGTTATAGTTATACAATAGTATATCTCACAGTGATAGTGTGGCAATGATTCCATCATTCTACTTCTATGTCAGGGTGGTTGGATGGGGAAAGGACAAGTGGTTGTGGCCACCTTTCGGTTGTAGCCAGAGAACATAGGGGGTTGTAGCCTCCTTCTAGTTGTAGCTAGAGAATTGGGGAGTTGGATATTCCCTTAGGTTGTATCCCAAGAAACTAGGGGGTTGGAGCCTCCTTCCATTTGCAGCTGGAAAAAAAGGAAGTTGGTGCTTCCAATGAATGTAATTCTTCAAGACATATAAGAAAAATCATTTTGTGGTTTTCTCCCACTTTGGGTTTCCATGTAAAAACATCGGTGTACTATATATGTGTATGATTTATCATTTGTTCATTATTTATTTACTCTAAAATGATTGGATGATAATGCTACATTGATATAACACTTGAATTATATGGTTGAAAATGTTTAAATTTCTCTATTACTGATTCACCTGCCCTCTCAATAATCCAAGAATTGGTATCAGAGAAGGTTCCTTTAGAAATCAGTTTAACCACTAAAAGGTAGATCATGGAGAGAAACAACATGTATAAAAATGGAATACCACAATTTCATGGACAAAAGTATGCATTTTGGAGCAGAAGGATGAAAAAATATATACAGGCACAGGGATTTGAAATTTGGCAATTAGTTGTAGATGGATACAAAGAACTAGTAGTTCCATCGACAAATGAAAGAGCAATGAAACTCGGGCAAAATAATTCCAAAGCCACAAATGCACTTCGGAATGGTCTTTGTGAATCAGTATACACCAAAGTTATGCATTGTGTTATCACCATTTAAATGTTTGGTGTCAAATCGAGATTTGAGGGTTTAGAGAGGTGCTAAAATGATTTGAAAGTCAGATAAATTTGGAGAAGTGCCTGAAAATGGAAAAAGAGATTAAATTTGGTGGAGGCATAAAGAAAAGTGGGATTGAAAGGACATAGATTGACATTCACCGAGATCAACAGTTAGGAGAGATTTCGGATTTTGAAACAACGTGGAGGTTAAAACATCTAAGCGGGCCCAAAATTTCAACTGTGGTTTCCCCGCAAAGATACGTGGCATCCTTAGATGCATTTCGGGGGGGAAAGCGGGTAAACTCAAAAAAACCCCATCACACCCCCAAAATCATGTGTTAAATGTCATTAAATGGGTCTAATTTGAGGATCACATGTGGAAATGAAACTTGACAGTAGGTCTAATCATCTCAAAACACATGTTTATGTACCATTTGCCCATGCAGTTTCAAATAAGCACCGCCAATTAACTGATTCGATACTCATCATTGAAAATTGATCGTCGAACATGAGAAACCTTTACCCCCATAATTATTCTTCGTCAAAAACAAATGATTATAATTGATTGCGATTGTTAGTAAAAAATGAGGTAATATTACTCTATTTCGGGAAATCAACAACTTATTCCAGAGCAGGATATCTGCAAATCAAATCGCTCATCCAACTCAGGTGTAGTTTGAGGGAAATAGGCCTAGGTTTCCTGACAAACCAGAGGGATCCGAGGAGAAAGATTTGGCGATTTTCAACAAATCAGGGAGTTCAAAGAATATGACAAAACTATCAGATAAAAGTAGAGAAAAGGCATACTGCACAAATCCTAACAAAAAAATATCATGCAAAATATGTTGATGGGCCAGGATCAGGCAAAGAGATAAGGCTAAATCCTATTATGAAGATTTGATTATTAATGTATATGTAGATGAATCCAACACACAAGATGGTGTAAGAAAAAGGTAAAAACAACGAAAGGAGGAGACTAAAGATGAAACAGTCAAGAGCATTGAAGAAAACCAGCCTAGATGGCTTGACACGTTAAAGGAAGAGATTGAAACTCTGAAATAAAATAACAAGCTAAATCGAGTATATTTCAGGGAATCTTGTGAAAATGTAGACGGGTGGCATTTAGTGGTAAGAGCCCAAGTATTTTGGTTTATGCTTGTAACTATTCCCTAGAAAGTAGGAGTTTGATTTTGATGAGTTACTCCCTCTATAACCGATGTCTATTTTTGGAAACTTGGAAAGAATGACCCATTTTGTTTGGGCCTCGTATGTAATTTATCTATATATACTGTTAAAAAGATAAAAGAATGGTTCGACTGGATGAAGAAGGGCCTACCCTTGTAGCTGAAAAACTTTGTGATTTCTTATGGATTTTAATATAAGCAGAGAAGGTTTTCTTAGATAGTCGAGATTCATCATGGTGTTGATGTTTAGTATGTTTTCCTATATTTCATATTCATGAATATGTTTTGATGCTAGTGATAATCTTTAAGAAAAAGAAGAAAGTCATATTGTTGGTTCTCCTTCTCATATTGATTATACTTGTTATGTGTTTATTGGTTTCTGGTTCAGAATTCACCCTTCATTGGTGCTCTATTTTCGGTATCCAGCCTTTATGTTTCTTCTTCTAAAGTTATACCAAGAGATTCGTCCTCTGTTAGACGCCTCTTGTCATAGTGGTCTTTCCTTTCTTTCCCACTACCATATCATATTACTTATTTGTCTTAACACCGTTCTTATTTTTCCTCTGTTCCCTCAGGAATACATAGCTTATAAATATTCATACGATTTCAGGAATTGACCCCATTTCCCAATGGCCCTGTTCTCTTGTTTTTCCTACCACTTTTTAAAAATCACCCTATTGCAGAATATGACCTCTGTGTGTCCATTTCCAAATATTTTTGAGTATTTTCAGTAGCTATATGTCTGAGAGATCCCTCTCTGGTTACAAGGGTCAGAATCCAACCTAAAGTTGGTTGAAACAGTTACCTTTGTCATTTGTTTATTAGCCAAACAAATTTATAGAGTGCTAACATTCTGGCACAGCTGCTGGGGAGTGAAGGTGAAATATTCTCTGGGAGAAACGACAAATTTCAGATCTGAGTATTGACGGTGAAAAGTATTCAGACACTGAAATGTTGTACATCATTCACCTAACGAATCCATATTCAAGAATCTAGAATTCAAAATTTTCATGGCAACTCCATTGTCCAACGACTCAATAGCCTGAATATTTTATTGGCAACTCCACTCAAGATTCAAATGTGATTCAAAGAATCTAATGGAAGATGAAATCCCTTCACATAGGTATGAAAGGACATCATGGGATAAAACAAGTACCTAAAGTTGAGTTTTTTACAAGACATAATATGTTTTGTTATTAACTACCTTTTGTCCTTTCTTGAACATGCTAAAAAAAAAATTATTTACCTGTTGCATTCAAACGATGATCATGATAATCTTGCAATTATATATCCTCCTCTTAAATTTGTACATACCTCTCATCACTGTATCACTAATTTTGATCAAAGTTTTCCATCTAAGCCATGTGATGACCATAACCAAGTTCATGAGACTCATGAAACCAAGGCTGATATTTCACCTCTTGTACTTGATCCAACACCCTATAACATTCAACATAGATACAGACCCTTAAAATTACCTCACATCCTTCATGATTTTCCTCCAAATCACTATAAGTACCTACTTGTGTTTGATGCAAAACCCGATGCCATCACAGCTGAAAAAGACATCCAAGATTTTGAACATTTTATAGATTTGTTTGATATTGATCATGATGATGTTTGTATGAGAGCCTTCTCTCAATCCTTGAAAGGGGATACCAAATAATGGTTTAAACACTTACATCCAGAGACAATTAGCTCATGGGAGGAATTGAAGAATGTGTTTTTGAAGTTTTGGGGAAAGAAAAAACCTTTGAATCTAAAACTTATAGAGTTCTATTCCTTAAAAAGGCAGATAAATGAAACTATTTCTATATTTAGTAGAAGGTTTTCCAATATTTATTACAATTTTCCCAAAGAGACTCAACCCACTGAAGTTGCTGCCATGCTCTATTATACAACAACTCTTCATCCAAATTTGTCTTTCCTCCTGATGGAAAGAAGACCTAAGTCCTTACAACAAATGTTTAATGATTCTTAGGAGATTCAACATAATATCCAAGCATGTAAACATATTCGAAATGAGGAGTTGGATGCTAAAGAACATGACAATGAATATGAACGGAAAATAGTTAATTTAAATCTTGAGCAAAGAGTTAATGATATCATATTCCCTCTCGAAGTTTTAAATGCTAATGATTTTGAAAAGGATTATATTCCACTTATTGAAAGAGAAGGCGCTAATTTAGCTTCTGATCCATCCCATGATAAGCATGGGGCTGATTTTTTTATGTATTCATTTGTAGACAATCAAGAACATGAATTTGCAAATCATCTTTTTGAAGAGCAGGCTGATATTCCAAGATTTTCCTTGCTAGATGGAATTGCAGATGTTGATGATTTACCTATATATGATGAATATGATGATGAAAATGATGTCTAATTCCTTGAACAACCAATTGTATGTTCTCTATCAGAAAATGTTCCTTTTCAACAGTGTATTGAGAGAAAACATCTTACATATCACAGTTACAAAGAAGAAAGTATTGGACCAGATGAAGGAAAATATTTACCTTTATGTTTTTCTTCATTTCAATTATTGAAAGAAAATTCTAATATCATAATTAAAGAAAAGGAGTGTGTGGTAATGCCAAATCACATTGATTCACTGGAACAAATTGACAAGGAATTGCAACAATATTCTCATGTGTTTGATGACCCTGTCAATTGTTATGTAGAAGGTATTGTCAGTTCAAATTTGTAGCCATTGGTCGAAGATGAATCTGAAAAAGAGTGTGTTAAAAAATCCAAAGAAATTGAAAAATGTGCATATGACAACAATGAAGAAAATGAAGAAGGTTTTGAATCAGGTGAAAGAACCTTGCCATTGTGATTTTCTTCTTTCAAATTGTTGAAGCAAAATATTTCTAATGTTTTAGATCAGAAATCCTCCATGCATGATGTTGAATATGAAGAAAGAAGTGGACTTGCAAATGAAAAATATCTTCTATTATGTTTTTCTTCCTTTGAATTGTTGAAAGCAAATCATGAGAAAACAAAGAAATCTAATCAAAGAATTGTTGTTCAAATTCATTTGCCTTCTCCTAAGATTGATGAAGATATTCAACAAGATTTCCAACAAAACAAAGTGCCTCAAAGTTGGTTTTTTCCCCTATGAATGATGTGGTTTCTCAAATTCCAAGGGGCTTAGACATGGATGAGGGTTCTAAAAATCCATCTATGGAGATTTCAAGAAGTGAGCAAACAAATGGAATAGAATTTCAAGAAAACAACCAAATAGTGTATGCCACTATTCAATCAGAAATATAGAAAGATAATAAAGAGGCAGTGGTTTTCTTTGATTCCTTTGAAGATCATGGTTTTGAAAATGCATCCATGGGAACTCCAGAAGGTGAAATTGTAAATTCTAACCTTGTACAATATCTACTGCAAACTGATATTCAGAAAAGAACAGAAAAGATACAATGGCAAATACAAACATTACACAGAGATTTTTCACCTGGAAACCCAACCCGGGAAAACCAACATATATTATATTCATACATTGTGTTACATTGTTTACAATATAATATACATATAGGAGCCAGCGACATCCAAAACCCTAACCCAATGACCTGGATTAGTCCAAAACCCTAATTCCTTAACCAGAAATAGAAAACCATCGGCAAAAAACCATGTGCCGAAAAAACCACCTAATATCATGTGGTCCCGAAAATATGTTGTCCCGGCGAAAATGTGTCAGGCATGAGTGACTTCCACTAGTCTAACTGAGGGTAACTAACTCTGAACTAAAGAGGCATGTCCTATTTTGTAGGGGAATATTCTCTAGAGAGAATATTGTCATCTAAGGAATCATTCTCAACATTGGACTATAAAACTTAATAAAATAATTATAGGTGAGGGTGTAATATCTCCAACATGCCCCTTGAACACTACTAGGGTGTACATGATGAACGAGTCCCGACAACCAAGGTCATGTTAGGTACCCATTGTACAATGTATATAAGAATAAGAAACTAAAAAAACAAGGAAAAGGGGAAAACCTCATGGAAAAAACCCCTCCACAAATTATAGTGCATAAAAAAAATGAGAAGGAACAAAAAATAGTTGCTAAGCAACCCTACCCTTCACTCCAAGAAGACCTCGCAACTGTGCAAGTTTGTGCTCATTGAAGATTTTGTTGAAGATGCAGATGTCTGCAAGGATCCGATGAAGCAGATGCACCATTGATATGTCTACACATATCCACTTTCTCTTTTTGTAATGAATAAGATCCAAATAAAGTTCGGATGAAACTTTGAAAACCGTGTAGTCGTTTCCAAAAAAAAAACTGAAGTTTTGTTGATTTTAAAATGATCATAACTTCACTTCCCGAACTCCATTTTAGACAACTTTTATTTTGAAATTGGATATTTTTCCTAAATGAATTCAAATATAAAAAAAAAATTCTGAAACCTTTTCTCAAAAAAAAAAAAATTGAATTTGATGTGCGCGACCCCCTTTTTGTCTCCTAAGATGCATGCATGGTGCATGAAAAAGTGTCTGCATGTGACTCCTGAGATGCATGCAATACATATTCCACATAAAATTCAGAAAAAAAAAATATGAAATGGAGTAGACATCATCTATAATTAATGGAATACAAACTTTTGCCAATATTTGCATAAAAGACTCTTCAGAATAAGAGGTTTGATCTTCTAATGGTTTCTCTTGTAGATCTATCTTTCCAATCTCCTGCATGCAATCTTCACAATCTTATTTATTCTCGAATAGAACCTCCAATTTGGTCCATAGTTCATTTGGAGTTGATTCTTTTGATTCATCATATACTTGGTGGAGAATTTCTGGAGAAATAAACTAGAGGATACATCCTATGGCCATATCTTGTCTATTGAAAAAGTCATTTTTCTCATTGGCAGAATCAGAATCTACTTCCATTGGCATAGTTATTTGGTATAATCCTTTTCATATGATATGAAGAATAATTTTTGTCTTCCACTCCAAATAATTATTAGGCGTGATAATTATTGTCGATGAATAATCCATTTTTCTATGTTCTTCAATCTTTAATACCTGCAAAAAGAGTCTAGTGTGTCTTTTTCCTGGCAATCCGACAACTTTGATACCATATACATTTGCTAAACCTGCATAGAATAGACCTATATATAAAATGAAATACACAATTTGCAAAGAAAATATGAGAAAAGAGAAGCATGAGAGAAATAATGGAAGAATTTTCATTAACTGTATTCCACACTCAAAGAGTGAATAATTTACAATAGATATAGGATACATGAGTAACTAATGCACCATAGTAGTGATATAGGGAGATCTAGACACTCACTAACAAATATTGGAGTGAACTGCCACCTAGTCCTAGTTAACTGATCCATGTAATAATCAGTTAACTGAGACACATGTGTGGAAGTGAGAGAGACGCATGAAACTACTAGTGATAAAACCGAGGTTTTCATGCATGAGCGACTTCCACTAGTCTACTTTAGTGTAACTAACTCCGAACAGAAGAGGAATGCCCTATTTTGTAGGGGAATATTATCTAGAGAGAATATTCTCATCTAATGAATCGTTCTCAACATTGGACTATGAAACTTAGGAAAATAATTCTAGTTGAGTGTGTAATAACTCCAACATAGATATGGTTTATTTCATTATATATCATGTTAGATTCAAGTTAGATCTAGCATTATAATGCCAAGTAGAGAGGTAAAAAGGAATTGTTTGTAATTTGTGTGCAATAAGCAGGTTATATAGGTTGGAGCTAAAACTTCAGATCTACATCATTCGGGATATATGAAGGACAACCTATAATGAAAGGTATGATATCTCTATCACTCCTTCGGTTAACTATGAATCCATTTTCTTGAGTCTAGGAAATCCATAGAAGTCTAGCCCCACTATTTGTCTAGGATCAATTAACAGGTCCTAAGGAGATATACTTACCATACTGATCATATTTATCCAATAACAAGTATAAGTGTATCCTAAATGTTTTAAGCTTTTAATTTTTTTTACATTATTTGGATTAGTTTTTTCTAAAATCTAGTCAAAAATTTAAAAGGATTATTGGAATTGTGGATTTTAGTTGTTGAAATTGCACTATTAAAGTATTATAAAGGTTTTTCAAGGTGTCAAATCCATTTATACATTCAAAAATTCAATTTAAACAATGAGAAATTGTCGTTTCATGAATAATTATCAAAACAAAAAAAAAAAAAAAAAAATACTATTTTATATAAAAATTATTTTTATTTAAAAGGAAGAGATACTATTTAAAAAAACAGATTTGTTGAAAACTATTTTTTCACAAGTAAATTGTCTATGAAAGGAAGTAATTGATAGTATAACTGTGTAGGAAGTTTTAAACGTCCAAAGTTTCAGGTAGACACTCCACCCATCATTAGGGATTCTTGAAGCATGAATAATTGAAAAGAGTGTTGAAGAGAATCTTTATAAAGGTGTGGGGGGAAAAAATGTTGAGGAAGGGATAAAGTAGTCGTTGAAAGAATCAATTTGTTACCAATTAATAATTAGGTTAAAGAGGAAAAATAAATTGTTAAAAAATAAATAAATTAATTAATAATAATTTTGATTCTTAAAGGTTGAAAAAATGGTGAGGAGAAGGTGAGAAGGTAGTTGTTGAAAGATCCAATCCATTACAATTTAATGATTTTATTTTACCATTTAATGATTTTGAAATAAAAGAGAAAATAATAATAAATTTAATTGTTTTAATTCTTTAAGGGTTTAAAGATTGGTGATTATGAAAGGGTAGTCTTAAAGGAAATAAAATAATAGGTGGATAATGAAAGATAATTTAATTATCCCAAAGTAATGTAGGAAGGACTTCAGATTAAACTGGATAAAAGCTAGGGGTAATAATTCACTAATCAAATAAGGCCAATTAATAGTTCAAATATAGATGATAATTAAAATAACTCCTAAAATAGTGAAAAAATGGGGCGGGGGGAGAATTATTAATAGTTCAAATATAGATGATAATTAAAATAACTCCTAAAATAGTGAAAAAATAGAGCGGGGGGAGAATTATAAGGATAATTAAAGGGTGTCTAAGAATTAAAGAGAAGACAAAGGGAAATTTAGAAGGGAATTCAAGATAAAAAAAGGGGGGGAAGATGTTGATAAATAAATAAGTAAAAACTTGTGATGAAAATACGTGGTGGGGGGAGAGAATGATTAAGGATGATATAGGAAGGGGGGGGTTCCTAAAGGAGATAGAAAGAGATTAAGGTTTAGTGTTTAAGGAAATGAATGATAGGCTTCCATGAATGAATGAGTTTATACCCACCATCTCGATTAAAGTTATTGGGATGATTTTCAATTTATAGGGCTTCACGAATGACACAAGATAAGTGATAGGGTGTTGAGGCTAGGGTGAAGAGTGCTCAACAAGGGTTGATTTAGAGACACGATTGATCCGAAAAGATCTTTTATAGACTATGGTTAAGTTTTTAAAGCATGAGTTCATTAATCATTTAGGAATTGAAGAAAGATGAAGAATTAAAGATATAACATGGAAGCCATAATAATATATGTTGATCAAAAAGTAAGCATGAATAATCATCAAACCATAACAGCAAAATTGTTAACGGAGTTTGGAAATATCACCTACATCTCTGGGCCTTTGTATCCATGTGTGAGGCTTTCCTATTTCTCTTCAAAGATTCAAAAGTACATCAGAAAAATGTCATATGGATTACAAACTGGTTTAGTTGTGTTTTTCTAGACCTCAAGAACCCAACACAACTGATGACACTGAAAACAGTTGAACGAAGCTCCCAGAATTGACCCGTGAAGTTCCTCTCCTCAATGACTATCAAATTCCTCAACATTTATCCTTCTCTCCACCTGTCCCAGGCTGCCAAGAACCTCTAGTTTATATAGGTATGGATTTTTCAAGAACCTCCCAACTTCTTCCCAAGATCTGGCCTCAAAATGGGCTCCAGATCCTCTAATAATGGACAAAATCTCCCAAAATCAGCCTTAAAATCATTAAAAATTATAACATATAGTTGAAAAACCCAAAATGGGAAAATATCGGGTGCATCCCCCTTCATATGGGCCCCTGGTTTCGACCCCCTTACCTTGCGCTCTTGGTCATGTGATGCTGGAGCATATGGTCATGCCCCGACTCTCCCACACGCTCCACCAACTCTGTTAGCCCCCTAGTCTCTAGCCCCTGATCGGTCGAGGTTGGCCCCCGCTGATCGAAGCTTATCCCCTAAACTGCACCAACACAAATTTAAATTTAATTCACACCATTGCTATAATAAAAACCACATGCAGCAGAGTTGGTAGCATCGATTTTTTTAAATTGTAGCCCATACTGAAGGTCACGAGTTCAATTCCCTCGGAGGTGGAACAAACCTTTTACCCAGCCAACCTTGGCCAAATCCAGGGTGCCATGTGGCACCCTGTGATAGGGCCCCATGTCACCCTGGGAGTGGTTTGTACTATTGATGTGATGGCCCAGTCAAATTCCCAGTCACCTGCCACATCATCCACTATACAACCCAGTCATCTACCACTTGTCATTGCCACGTCAGCCTGTCATACTGCCATGTTTCATCTCGTACCGCCACGTCCTCCATTGTACATTCCAGTCACCTTCCACATGTCACTACCACATCATCCTGTCATACTGCCAGCTGTCATCCATACAACCATGTGTCAGTCTGTCATTGGGCCACATCACTATATGGACTGCCACATGTCATTCGTATAGTGACACGTGTCAAATCTGTACAGTGCCAACTCATCCTGAAAGTGCATAATATGAGTGACATGTGTCACCTCCTAGTGATGCCACATCATCATGATGATTTCATGCTCACGTCACCCTTCGTACCTGCTGACGTCAATGTTGACTTTGACCCAATTGACTTTTTTGATGTTTGGGATTTCAATTAGAATGTGATAACTTTCGCATACGGTGTCCATTCGAGGAAAAACTTATATGTCTAGAATCATCGCGATGCAACAGACGCAATGGTCATGGTTTCGTCAGATTCCAAGAAATTTTAGTTTTAGGCCTTCCTAGACCTATTTTGGATCACGTCTCCCCACTAAGACCTTTTGGTCCTCCAAAAGGATACTAAACAATCATGAAATGTGGGATAGACCACCCCACTTGTTCTTTGTCTTTAAAATCTGTCATGTGCACCTGTCTCATCAAGATCAATTGCAAAACAACCATGGTAAATAACAACATATTGTTAGCCACTTCTACTCTGTCACATCTTAATGAAGTCACTACCATCCATGTTGAAAACATTAGCAATGATAACATCAAAAATATGACTGCAAATGAGATAAGATGTTTGTAGTACTTGCACGACATTATCTTATCTTGAAGAAAAGTATGATTGAACTTCCATTCTACAATCATTTCATGTTCATATTTAATATCAATTGCTTGATTTGGAACAATTATAGGTGTGTTGCTTGCATGAGCTTCCTTCCTTAATTGTTTCATTGTTTGAAGAGATTGATTTTCTTTTAAGTGATGAGCATGTACAACATATTCATTTCCTTCTTTGACTAATTGATATTGATTATGTTCCCTATAGAATATTGTTTTGTGATCATACAAATAAGGATTGTCTAAGACCGTTCCACATTCATCGAGTGGCACCACATCACATGTTACCTCATCCACAAATTTTGATGAAATTGTAAACTTTAAAGTACATTACTTTGTTATGTGCAATTTATGATTGTTACTTATCCAATTGAAATGAGTAAGGTTTATGATGCATCTTAGTGTTTAATCCCAATTTTTTAACCACTTCCTCTGAAATCAAGTTAGATTGAGATCCACTATCTATCAATGTGTCGATCTTAGTGTGTTTCATGATCACCCTTATGTGAAACAATTTAAATCTAGAATCATATCCATCGCCAATTTTACCTGTTAAACCAACTATTGTGATTTTAGACTCATTACCCGAATTTGATCCCAAGTTTGTTGGTTGTGTTGTTGTTGCATCTTTTTTTCTCCCTTTCTTCTCTTTGAACCATTTTGGTCTCTTCTCAGGATGCAATTTCCAACAATGGTCATCATCATTCCCTTGTTTCTTGCAATGTTTGCAAGAGATCTTCTCTTTCTTTCTTTCCACTGAATTTTATTTCTTTCCATTCCACTTCCTTTTGTCCTCCTTTCTTGAAGATGATTCCTCAGATACACCAACTCTCGTTTTCTCTGCCTCAATGTATGTTGCTTGAACATAAACCTCATCAATATTAGTAGGTACAAACATAAATACAGTGTTACGATTATGTGCAGGTAAACCTCCTATATAGTTCATAAGAGTTTCTTGGGTATGTAATGGAATGTCTAACATCAATGCCATCTTACAAAATTCATCTATGTATTCTTGCATGGTTTGTCCCTTTTTTAGTTTAAGACCTTTCCATTCAATTAAATCCTTCTCTTTATAACCAAAAGGATAAAATTGCTTTCTAAGTACAAAAAAAAATTATTTCCATGATGGAAATACATTACCCACTTGTTGCATTCCATTTTGCAACTTGCTTTACCACCAGATGAGTGTTGTGCCTGCAAGTCGAAGCGATGCCAATTTGATTTGAGTTGCCTCATCCTTGATTTGTTGCACACTACAAGAAACTTCCATCTGTCTGACCCAATTATCAAGCCTCTCTGCATTGACTTCACCATCATACATGGGTAATTCAAATTTCACATCATGCTTAAGTAAAGGCATATCATGTTTATGTTTATGGGAATGTTTTCTTGCGGTGGATTTGGAACTTGCACTTGAAGAAGAAGAAGTTGATCAAGAAGAAGAAGTTGAAGGAGGAGGTTTAGGAGGATCGTCCCCTTCTTCACTTTTGGCCTTTGAAGATTCACCTAGAATCGGTCTCTTCCGCTCCAAGTAATCGTCATATAAAACCTTTACCATCTCCGACTTGGCCAAGAAGGTCTTTCGAAACTCTATCTCGTCATGAGAAAGTCCCTCTTTCGATGCCATCTTCTCACTTTGATAATTTCTCTTTCTCAATCCAATATCAAGATTCTCTTCAACAAGCTCGCCTTCACAACGATTTAGATTTTCCCTGGTAATCATGCAAACTCAAAAACCAACCATCAACCTACTCTGATACCACTTGATCTGAAAAGATCTTTTAAAGACTATGTTTTACATTTTAAAGAATGAGTTCATTAACCATTTAGGAATTGAATAAATATGAAGAATTAAAGATATAACATGGAATCCATAATAATATATGTATATCTAAAAGTAAGCACAAATAATCAACAAACCATGACAACAAAATTGTTAATGAAGTTTGGCAATATCGTCTACATCTCCGGCCCTTTGTCTCCGTGGGTGAGGATGTCTTATTTTTATTAAAATATTCAAACGTACATCATAAAAATGTCATATGGATTACAAACTAGTCTGGTTGTGTTCTTCTATACCTCAAGAAACCAATACAACTGCCGACACTGAAAATAGTTGAATGAAGCTCTCGGAATTGGCCCACAAAGTTCCTCTCCTCAATGGCCTCCATGCATAAATATGGCTTTGACTATCAAATTCCTCATCATTTTTGCTTCTATCCACCTACCCCAGGCTACCAAGAACATATGGTTTATCTAGGTATGAATTTGGAAACAACCTCCCAACTTCCTCCCAAGATCTAGCCTCAAAAAGGGCTCCAGATCCTCCAATAATGGACAAAATCTCTCAAAATCAAGCTTAAAATCATAAAAAAAATAACATATAGTTGAAAAACCCAAAAATGGGAAAATATCGAGCACAACCCCCTTCATCCAGGCCCCTGGTCATATGTGTGCCCTCCATATGGCCTTGGGTTGGATGGCATTGGTCTTTATCCCCCGGTCTCGACCCCCTTACCTCGCACTCTTGGTCATGTGGTGTTGGCAATATGGCCACACCCTAACTCTCCCACATGCTCCACCAACTTCGTTAGCCCCATGGTCTCTAACCCCTGGTCAGTCGGGGCTGGCCCCCACTGACCAAGGATTATCCCCTAAACTGCGCTAACACAAACTTAAATTTAATTTGTGTCGTTGCTATAACAAGACCCACATGCAGCGAAGTTGGTAGCATTGAGTTTGTTAAATCGTAGCCCATCTCGGAGGTCACGGGTTTGATTCCCCCAGAGGTGGAACAAACCTTTTACCCAGCCAACCTTGGCCAAATATGGGGTCTCACATGGCACCCTATGATAGGGCCACATGTCACCCTGGGATTGGATCATATTGTTGATGTGACAGCCTAGTCAACTTCCAAGTCACCTGCCACATCATCCACCATAAAACCTAGTAATCTACCATGTGTCACTTCCATGTCATATTATCGTACTGCCACATGTCAGTCCATACTTCCACGTCCTCTGTTATACAATCCAGTGCCTTTCCATGTGTTACTTCCACTTCATCCTGTCGTACTGTCAACTGTCATCCATACAGCCATGTGTGAACCTGTCAATGGGCCACATCACTGTATAGATAACCACATGTCATCTGTACAGTGACACGTGTCAAATCCATACAATGTCAACTCAGCCCGAAAGTGAAGAATCTGAGTGACACGTGTCACCTCCTGATGATGCCATGTTAGTATGATGACATCATCATGAAGTTATGCTGACGTCACCTTTTGTACCTGTTGATGTCAGCGTTGACTTTGACTCAGTTGACTTTTTGCCTATTTGGGATTTTGATGAGAACACTATAACTTTCGCATACGATGCTTGTTTGAGGAAAACATTATATTTTCAGAATCGGCACGACGAGACAGACTCAATGGAGCTGGTTTCATCTGATTTTGAGAAATTTGATTTTTAGGCCTTATTGGACCCATTTTGGTTCCTAGATCCATTTTGGATCAACGATTATGGGTGGTATCAACAATGTGTTCTTTGAGACGTGTTTTGAAGTATCTACTAGTCTAACTAAGATATGATTTTCCACGGGAGCAAGGAATTTGGTACACTCTTAGGCCAAGAATTGGGTTGGACTTATCCTTAGCAGATATAAATGATTGCTTTATGGTTTTAAAGGGTTTGAAAATGGTTTTGATATTCTTCTTAGCAAAATTTTTAGAAATGTGATTTGTAGTGCCTTCGATATAGGGTAGAGAGATGAGAGTTATGGGTTGGAAAAAACATGAAGAGTTTTTAGATTTAGGTTTACAAGAGGAATGGAAGGCTTTGGAAATTTGAGAGATGGAGTAAGCATTGGATATAAGGGTCTTAGTTATGTGGCATTTTTAGTTTTTGAGAAATTGGGGGTCTGAGATGTGAATGGCTCGAGTAAAAATAGTTTTGAGGATGACAAATTTTTGGGTTGGGTGGTGACAAGAGTGTGTATTAAGGTACCTGTCAGTGTGAGTATTTTTTCGATAAAATTTGTGGGTGAGGGAGCCATTAAGGAGACGAGTGATGAGTACATCCAAAAATGGGAGAGAATTGTTGTGTTCCTTTTCCATAGTAAATTGTATGTGGGGGGTGATATTGTTAAGATGGTTGTTTTATCCTCCTCGACATTTCCTTTTTTCCTCGCCTTTATAAAGCTTCAAGAGTCCCCGATGATGGGTGGAGTGTCCACCTGAAACATTGGAGGTTTAAAACTTCCTACACAATTATAATTCCAAAAATCCCAAAACATTATGAAGAACTCTGAAAATATGCACACTTTGAAAAAATATTATGTTTATAATGATGATTGAGAATAAATTATTAATATTAATATATATATATATATATAATAAAATAATATCAAAATATAATAAATAATGTAATATATTTATAATAATATTAATATTGTAAAAAATATAATATCAATAAAAATGTCATATTATAACATGATTAACATCTAATGAGAATGCCCAAAGGGGTTGGATCCAATGGTGGAAAGCGAAGAGTTTTTCACCGTTGGGCAAGGTTCAATTCCTGTGAGGGCCTTACCTGGAGACATGGGGGCACCTTGAGGGACTAGTCGAATAGGTGGTTGCACCTAGAGATACTATATTAAATGGTATCATGACTCATGCACATATAAGTGGATCAAATCCCACCCCCGGGTTCTTCAAATTTGAGAAGGCCCGCAGGGATGTAGACCGATTGGCAAGTGTCATGTAAATGGAAGGAAATGTGTAAAAGAGGTATAAAGTTCTATTCTCACCCTGATTTACTTGTGCTTCATTCTTGTGGGTTGTGTGGAGCACCTAAGGTTATAATGATAGTGGACAGGTATCGACCACATGTCACGTAAGTACGAGAAACACGAGTTGTTTATTCCCTAGTA
>ML789200.1:154168-186454 GCA_009831015.1 Picea engelmannii
TTCCCAAAAAACGTCGTTTAAGGCCTCAAAATGGCCCCGGAAGTTAAAAACTGCTAAAAATAGTAAATTACCAAAATTGCCAGAAACATGTTTTGGGCCAGTTGGAGAAGGTGGGTGGCCACCAATATCCACCTGGATCAAGCCCTTATAAAAGAATTTTGAAATACTAGAGAGCCCTCACAATTGTCCCTAGCCACATCCCTAAATACCATTGTCTCTTCTATTACAATTTCCCAACCATAACTAACAAACATATCTGATTGCAGGGATATAATATATGAATATTATAGGACATGACTAAATAAAATCCAAGTTAGATACCTCAACATTTACAAACATGATCTGATGATATTGTTTATTGGCCCAAGAACTATATTGCAATCATCGGTCACAAATAGATGCATCTATATGGATTGGTGCACACATGAACCATTTTTAGACAATTGGGTGGACATGTGGTTTTTGGTATTTTACAAACCTCCCTACAATAATAGGGAGGTGCCTTTGTATTTCCTTAGAAAATCATGGGTAGATTTTGTCTTAGATCACCATGTTAAATACTTTGACATTGGTGAATTACATGGGGTGTTATAGCTCAAAATGCCACTGCTATGCATTTTTTACATTGGCCTACTCATTTACACATTTGTCAACCACTTTTGTCGAGTTTCTTCTTAAAATACATATTTTTGTATGGTGTATTCACCTTGATACATATGTATATCATGTACATACATGATATGAATACCTAACATCCCGCGTATACTCTCAAAATTTTCAAACAATAAAAAATTTTGCACTTTCGGGTGGAGTTTACGGGCTATTTTGGGTTGCACAACCATTTGACCTCATGTAGCCCTTATAAAACATGAATAACCATCATTTCTCCATATAAAATGGCCCTAGTGGGGTCATTTCACGATATGAAAAAAGAGCCAAGTAAATGTTTCCAAAATTTCTCCCTTGCATTCCAAGCCTTCACATCTCATTTTGAGTTTCTGTCGTCAACATTCCCAATTATTCATCCTCCTTATACAATCCATCCATTTCCCTATATTGGCATTTTGGTTGTGAGGATATCAGTTTGAAAATGGTGCACTTGGATTTTAATTAGAGGAACCTGGGTGAGGTTCATGGAGTGGTATCGACAAGATTAAGGTTGCATCTTATCATCTTGTTTTCAATAAAAGAGAATCTTCTTGTCCCAAATCTATGTGTCTTCTTGTTTATATTTATAAATTTCTTTCATGAATATTTAGGACTTTAAATGATCTTATTTATTATGCATATGATGTTATATATGGTTGTCTAAAGTTGTTTCGGGCCAACATTGGGAGGATTCTTGCAATCCAGGAGCAAAAAATGACAGGAAATGATCTACTACAACTAAAAGGAATTAAGGTGCATACCTTGGTTTACTCTCCCTTTCCTTAATTATCATTAGGTCTTGTTATATTTGGGTGGAATAAGAGTAATTATGTATTTTAAGGTGTCATTGATTTTCCTAGTCACTAGACCTTGATTAGGGGACTTTTCCCCATAGAAGAATTGACAACTCCACTAGGGAAGCTCTCTAGGGCCTTGTTAGGAGATTTTTTTTGGTTTGAATTCTTGTTGTTTTTCTGTGCTTTCTGAGTCTATGAGAGCCTTTGGTCATCTTCCAGGTGTTTACCATTTTTCATGATCTAGGTGGCCACTGTGAATCTTATCTCTTTTTGAGGTTGTTTAGTAATATACGTTCCCTGGTTTATAGCCAACCCGCATACACCCACACTCTAAATTTAATCCAACCTACAAACATACACATTCTTCCTATGCACCACACACGTGTTTTCTATTTTGAAGAGGTTTTTCAAAAACTTTTCATTCCTTCCAGAGAACTCTATTAACTATTGTTGGACAAGATTTAAGCCTTATATTCTTTATGAAGTTGTAAAGAAATCCTCTTGTATAGTTTTCTGTCTCTTTCTATCTTTTATCAAGGTTGAAAGTGTACTTTTAATATTTAGGTTCTCCTTTGGATTCGAGTGAATCCCTTCTTTCTGACAATGGTTTAAGATCTGAGTCATTCTCTTGGTTGTTCTCCTTCTCGCTTGGTATGCCTTGAAAAGAAAAAATATAGTTGTTTTGTTGTTTTCATTTCACAAGAACATAAACAATTTAAAAAATTGTAGTTAAGTGTAAATTTGTTTCTCATCCCTTTCCCTTGTATTCACTTTGTAGAAAGAAAAATAAGTCTCTTAACTACATTTGCATGTTACTTTTCATTTTCATTTGGTTGTAGTAGCTAAGGTTTTGTTTATAAAAGAAAAGAAGTTCCAAGCCAAAGTTCCTTGATACTTTCTTTTTGAAAAGGCTTGAGTAGTTGCATTTCATTGGAAATGAAAAAGAATTATAGGATAGGTTATGCATAAGATCTTAATTTTCCTTCTAAAAAGTTTGCATTTTAAGTGAAAAGAGCCAATTTTCATTTTTAGGACTCAGTTTGCTTTCATTTTCATCAAATACAATGTTCTAAAAGGCTCTATAATTCTCCTATTTTTCGTCTCTAAAAGAACATCATGAGTTTCACTCCCGCACCCTTGAGTAATCAAGCCACTAAAATTAATTCTTAATGTTAAAATCAATTAGACTTTTACATTTACAGGGTACGCCAATTAGACTAGGCTTTAAGGCCTTGGATTAGGTGTGGAGAGAAAACTCTCCAAGTCCACTAAACAAAATTAAGAGTCTGCGTTAAGGAGTGTTAAAGTCCATTTCTAGTAAAATTTAACTGGGACCCCCCTCTAACACATGGGATAAACATGGGGTCATGTGAGGAAAGGAAGATGAGATAACCCTTCCAAATCCAAACCAAGCATAGTGGGGATCATATTTGAGAGTAATTCTCGGGATTGTGGTGACTTCATCTGACTAAAGAGCTTTGTGGACCTCGAATCCATTTGGGATCCTTAGTTTTATTCCAAACCTTTTTATTTCAGTACCATTGAAACACTTCAAGCATAGTTATCTTGCTCATACGATTTGCTCGATTGTTGACTATACCCGCCTGGTGACTAACTGCAAGATGGAAACCTAGTTTCCTTTTATAGGTACTCACACAGGTGACTACAGGGAACATACTAAAATACCTAGGACATACGTTGGACCACGCTTCACAGAGTATACTCAGAGGGTGTTTCTGTGTTCGAGTTACACTTGCATCGGTAAGTATCTTTAGTGTTGGTTGGTGTAACTATTCTTGATTGCTTGATTTATCTTTAATTACTTTTTAGTGTGTTTTATGTGCTTCTACCTAGATTTACCTTAGAGTGTCGGTTTATCGTTTCACAAAGTTTATGATCAACAACTCCACCATTTGTGCAGGCTCCAAGGCCTCCCACCAAAAACTATGGATCCACCCCCACCACTGCTGAGGAAAAGGTTATATCAAGAAGTTTCTTTCGAAGCTACCAGGCCATAAGAAATTTTGGTTGATCTTGTTCCTAGAGGAGACACTCTCGCACCAAAGGTAACTAGCATTTCATACCTCGAAGCCAAAGGATTCGTTAGGCCCTGGAACCCTTCGTTAACTAACCTATCATCACCAGTTATTGTTCAGATAGTCCCTGTTGAGGTGTCTACTCCTGATCGTCATCTCATTAGGTGACTAGCTATGGAAGAAAATGATGTTACATCTATAGGGAGTCCTCATACTCTCATCCCTGTTGTAGGTGGAGGGGGCATCATTCCCCCTCCCTCGCCTTCCCCTACAAGGAATACTTCTCATTATAAACCTACCACTTATGGTAGTGGAACAATATCTACTATGACTTCAACCATTGTTCATACATCAACCATACAGAACATGTATGTTGCTCCTTTCTCATATGGGATGTCGAGTTTTGACACAAATTTGACTTTAGCCTACTCCACTTTATAGACTAGTGGTATGGGGGCATGGAGTTCTATTTCTCCCTTCCAAGGATCTCTTAGGGGTGCCTCTGATCCATACAATGTAGTCCCTTATGGTAGGGGTTGTATTCCTCCTCCGTTACCCTCTCTTGGAGGTGATTTTCTGCAACCATACGGGCCCAACTCTAGTTCCATCTTGTTTAGTAGAGGGATTGAAAGGGCTTAACCATATATGACTCTAGTTGGGTCCATGTCGTTCTCTTTATTTGGTTATTTAAGGAATTCAACATTTTGGTCAGGGGGAAACCCCTTTCTTAATCAATACAACACTATGAAATGCTTTGTACCTTCATAAGGAATGATGGCAGGAATCACTCCCTTTCAAGGTATTGGAAATCCATGTAAGGGTTCTATACTTCTACAAGGGATGTCAATCAGGGGAAACCCCTCCCACGTCCAATAGAACCCCAAGAAAGGTTCAGTTCCTATACTAGGGGGGTCAACTGGGGGTAACCTCAACCAAGGATTTTGGAATACCATGTAGGGGGAAATACCCACTCAATGTATGTCATCAAAATATTTGACTTCTTCTACAATGAATACTAGTGTGTAGGTCCCTTACACTAGCCAAGGAAACCCTGGTTTTTACTAGAACCATGGTTAGTAGGAAAACTTTTCTTAGCAACCTGGTGCCAACCAATATCTAGGTTCCTCTTTTCCTTTAAGTCCACCACAACCAAAGTTACCATTTATGGAAAATGTTCATTTTCTAGACTTGTCATGGTTGTTAAACGACTGTATTTTTAATTATCCAAGTTGGCCTCCTATGTCGATTAAGTTTCCCTCAGATATTCCAAAATTTGAAGGAAATCCTACCGAAGATTCGAGTAATCATGTTACAACTTTTCACATGTGGTGCTCCTCCAATTAGTTGAATGATGAGTCTATTAAGATATGATTGTTTCAATGAACTCTCATAGGGGGTGCCACGAATTGGTATATTGAGTTTGATTGCTCAAAGTACTCTTACTTTAATGACTTGGAGATGGTTTTCTTGAACCATTTTCAGCTACCGGTGAGATATGATTTTAGCATCGAGTTGATGGAAAATTTCAAGTAGACTAAGACCGTCCATATCTATGATCATAAATGGGAATGACGTCATCGTAAGATATTGATTAAAGTAAATATCCCTCCTGGTTTTTTTCTTGAGTGGTTCCTGAAGTCTTTGGTACCTTGTGTTTCTAAAGACGTTGCATCTTCCGATTTTTTTTTTGAAGAAGAGGCTATAATGAGGGCTTAGTAGTTGGAATTGATCTATTTGCAATCTGAAATTCTTTATAAGATTCTTCCTGATGCACCGTGGTGAACCTTTGAGTTGACCAAACCAAATTTTGGGCCTCATGTCCATGGTATTGTGGGATCAACACAAAAACAAGCCCGCAGATCAGTTGTCCAACCAAATGCAACAATTGTTGCTACAATAGATTGTGTCCAACCATACTTATAGTATGGATTACCCCACCACTATCACATCAAAATTACATGTTGTGCAGACAAAAAACCCCCAAAGATAACCAACAGTCCGAGGGGAAAAGAAAGGGACAAGGAAAGAAGGGTAAGGGGGGTAATGATAAAAAGATTTCTAACAATGTTGGTGAGGGAAAAAATGAAAAGAATAAGGTTAAGTTCC
This sequence comes from Picea engelmannii, assembly GCA_009831015.1. Taxonomy (NCBI): domain Eukaryota; kingdom Viridiplantae; phylum Streptophyta; class Pinopsida; order Pinales; family Pinaceae; genus Picea; species Picea engelmannii. Next base: position 159,756 of record ML789200.1, read on the forward strand.
CATGTAAAATTTTCATGGAAAACCACTTGACTCATTAACTCCCTCAAATGGAGGAATCCCATAAGTTTTTGGCACAACAAAATCTTGTTTTGTTAACTAACCCTTTCCCTCAAGGGAAGAATTTGACGCAGGATTCCTCATCCACAAACGTGATTGGGGGAAATGAGGGTGCCTCCACACTTAATTCTAACACTGGATCTGCAAATGTGTACATTATGAGAGAGGATGCTCATCCTCAAACCAGGGCCCATGATTACAGAATTCATTAATCTACTGAGAAAGGAAAAGAAGCTTCTGACCTATTTCCTCCTCTTCATATCGAGAATAAAATGGGAGAAACAATGACCCACATCCCCAAATATGTGATTAATAAATATTCTCATAATCCAAATGAAAGGGATACTCAGAACTACTATGTCATTGAAGATCTTGTGTAAACCTCGAGTACGATGTCTTCTTTGGAGGTCCTCCATAGTTGCTCCTCGCAGAGAAAAGAGCTACTATTCACTTTAGGTGTTGTTGATCCAAATAACTCAAGATCTATCATTTTTTACCCTTCCAATCATAAACCTCATTTTCCTCACCACGTTTCCTTTCAAATAGTAGTGGTTTACACCATAAAATCATTGACACAAAATATTTTTCACACGGTGGTAGACGAGGGTGCATAAACTTACATTATGTTGTTGCCATGTTGGAAGGCTATTGGTCAACCAAAGTTGTCTCTGTCTCCTACATTGTTAACTAGAATTGACAGCCATTATCACATGGCATAACTCCCATCCTTCCTCGTGTAGTTGGAGGTAAAAATTGTGTGTAGAGATCGAAGTAGTCGACGCACCTCTCGACTACAACATTTTGTTGGGTCGAAGTTGTAATTACAAAATGACAACAGTTGTATCCTCCTTTTGAGTACTATTCTTTCCTCATGAAGGTAGGATAGTAATCATTGATCGATTTTCCTAATCCCATCTTGACCCTTCATCGAGGGCATCCATGGTCCCAATTATTAATAACCCGCAACAAGGTACTTTCAACTTAAGTGTTGGAATGTTTCCATATTTGATGGGAACCTTTTACTTTTCACTGCCTTCGAATGATATTAAGTTTATTTCGGTTATCCCTGATCATCCTAAGGCTATAAGTTTCTAGGTGACTTCATTTCAAACTATTTATTTCGACGATACATGGAATTTACCTTCCCCATGGCTTCGATGGAATGGGTAGGGAATCCTGGCATGGCTATGCCCTTTTTCATAGCTAAGGTCGTGTACAATATTGTTCAGAAAACCTCGGCCAAATCTGATCCTCCCCCTCAAGAGCTAGATCTCGTTCTAGAGCTTATTTGGGCTCAAGAGTCTCTTACTTTGCACAATCCTTTGGACATGGTATTTCATTATGACGAGGTGATTTTAGAGGTAATGATGGGTTTGGAGAGACCTTGGGATGATATTCATCATAGATCACACTTATTACCTGATATTATGAGAGTGGAAGCAGGAGAGTTTACTTTGACCATGAATGGAGATGTGATGGTGAATATATATGAGACAATCCCAATTGATATCTACAAATCCCCTGACGTTGTCGAAAACTTATTTGTCGAAGTGGATTGTTCCCCCGAGGATATTCAAGTGTATACTAAGTTATTTAAATAATTTCACAATGTTTTTTCCTAGTCTTATGAGGAAATTCCAGGCATTCACTGTCGTATTGTTGAACAAGAAATTATAACCTATCTCGATGCCAAACCAGTTTGGAAGAAGCTTCGACCGGTCAACCCTCGAAAAGCAGTGGCCATTAAAGCTCAGGTAGAGAAATTGATTAAAGTTGATTTGATCTATCCAATAAAATTAACGGAATGGGTCTCAAATCCTGTTCTTGTTAATAAAAATCAAGGTACAATTCGAGTGTCTATGGATTTTCGTCATCTGAACAAGGCACGCCCAAAATATAACTTTCCTACCCCATTCATTGATCAGATTATCTATGAATGTGCGGATTGTGAAGTTTTTTCCTTTATGGGTAGTTTCTCAGGGTACAATCAAATTCATATCAAGCCCAAGGATCAACATAATATTGCTTTTATATGTCATTGGGGTACCTTTGCATATAATAAAATGCCTTTTGGCCTAAAAAATGATGGAGCTAATTTCCAGTGGGCCATGTCATTCACTTTTCATCACCTCAAACATATAGTTGAAGCATATCTTTATGATTTTTCATCATGTTCTCACAAGATACCTGATCATCCCGCTCACCTTTGACTCATTTTTTAGTTCATTACTACCAAATTCGCTTGACTCCAAACAAGTGTAGTTTTTTTGTTACATCGGGATGTTTATTGGGTTTTATCATGTCCAACAAAGGGATCATGGTCAATCCTCTTAAGGTTGAGGAAATGTATCAGTTTCCTTCCCCACTCATAGTTTCTCAGCTTTAGAGTATCCAAGGGAAAGATAACTTCTTACGACGATTTATTGTTAACTATGATGAAATCACTAAGGGGTTCATGCATATTTTGAAGAAAGGAGTCTGATTCTTTTGGGATGAAGTGGCTTAATTCTCTTTTGAAGAGTTGAAAATTTCCATGATGTCTTCCCCTCTGCTCATCCCTCCTTATTATGGAAAATATTTCTTGTTATATTTAGCTGCAGTAGAATCCACCATCGGTATGGTCCTGGTTTAGGAGGATGATGCACTCCAGGAACATGTTATCTACTACCTCAGTCGAGGCTTAGTAGGACCAGAACTCAACTATACCCATGTTGAGAAACTAGATTTTGTATCTATTCACATCGTCCTAAGGTTTCGTCACTATAGTTTACTCTGTAATACCACCGTCATGGTCATCGTTAATCCTTTTCATCACATGTTCAAATGAACGGTCATCGACGGGAAGATTAGTCATTGGATTTTTATTCTTCAAGAATTCGATTTGGACTTTGTTTCAACGAAGTCCAAGAAATATTTGGTCTTTGTAGAGTTAATTTTGAAACTTCTCATTAAGAGTGGAAAATATTTTCCCAAAGAGTCGTTGACCAAGGAGGCTCTCTTCCTTATCGCGTCTTTTGACCCTTGGTATGGAGATATACTTGTGTATCTTAGAATTTGAAGTTTCCTCCCTCTACTTCTTGTGATGAGCATTGATAGATACTCCATCAAGCATGAAAGTATCTTATAATCGATGACACTTTGTATCGTTGAGGAGTCGACTTTGTTCTCCATCGTTTTCTGACTCACGAGGAAGTAGAGCTTGTGATAAATGATTTCCACATTGGAGCATGTGGAGGTCACTTGTGTGGGTTGGATACAACTAAGAAAATACTTCGTGCTGGATACTTCTAGCCCTCGTTAATCAAATATTTTATAGAGGTGGTTAAGAAGTGTCACCCATGTCAGATCTTCTCTCAGAATATGTGGGCACACCCTGCTCCTATGTTTCTTGTTATTTTTGTTGGCCCCTTCACTAAGTGGGGAATTTATTTCACTACATTCCACCCATATTATACTAGGGGGCATCATTATATCATTGTGGCAGTAGACTACTTCACCAATTGGGTCGAATCCATGCCAACATTCAACAATGACGGGGAAACAATGAAACTCTTTATTTTCAACCAAATCATTGCTAGGTTTGGTATACCGAAAGATATTGTCACTGACCATGGAATTCACTTTCAAAATAAGATTATGATTGAGTTAAATTCAAATCTAGAGTTCAAACAAGAACATTCATCACCCTATTATCCACAAGTGAATGGTCAAGTGGAGGGTATCTATAAGTCTCTTAACACTATTCTCCAACAGACAATCAATTTGGCCAAGTCGAATTGGCATTTGATGTTATACTCAACACTTTGGGAATATAAAAATTTCGTTAATACTTCTACATTATTCTCTCCTTTCCAAATTGTTTACGGGATGGAGGCAGTATTTCCTATAGAGTGTTAGATTCCTTCTCTCAAGTTGGCAGTAGAATTACTGCCCAACACAACTGCGCTTGAAGAGAGTCTTTTCTATATCGAGTAGCTCAATGAACATCGTTAGAATGCATCCTTGGCTAAGAAGTCTTATAAACATCATGTCAAATGTTAGTACGATCGATTGGTTCTCCCTAGATTTTTCTCCGAAGATGATCTTGTCTTGGTCTATGATCAAGATAAATATCCCTTGGAGGTGGGAAAGTTTAAATCCATGTGGTTCAGACCATGTATTATAAAGAAATTTTTGGAAAGAGGTGCTTATGAATTGGTTGACTTTGACGAAAATTTGTTACGCGGGCCCAGAAATGGGATTTATCTAAAGAAATATTATGCTTAGGTTGGTCACCTGAGTGTCACTTCTTGTAAATAGTGTATATATTTATCTATATATTTTAAATGTTTTTGTCTTATGGAAGTGTATTGTATTGTGTTTCTGCATTGTGGAAGATGTCAAGAGAATGTGAGGTTTATGTTGGGTTTGCAGACGGTGCCAACTGACACAATTAGAGGCTTGCCTCTATATCTTGGGTAATCTTCATGCCCATTGGTTAGTTGGTATCTTTTGGAGATTATTGTCTAGGAGAAGCAACCAATAATGTTGTCGAGTATAGTGTTGTGTGATTCCTTGTCACATGGTATTTCTCACCTCCCGGTTCATCTAGATGATCAACTCGTAGTGTCACAGTTAAATGGAATGTACCATGTCCACGATCCCACCTTGCACCGATGATTCCTTAGGGTACATATCTTGAAACATTATTTCGATTATATTACATATATTCATGTTCCTAGGCGCTCTAATCAGTTAATTGATCGTTGGAAAATCAAGTTTTAGATTGGCATCTTTCACATATATAAATACAGAATCATACCCATACACACACATGTAAATATATTTGTACAAAATATATTTAATCCATAAGGTAAAAAGATAAATATATATAACGTGTCCAAAAAATGATGTCACAGTACAAAATGTGGGTCATACGCCTCAAAAGTGTCAAGTATACATCTTCGGGCTTAAGCCCTCAATTCATATGAGAGATGTTGTAAATATTGTCATTGATGTCAATAGTTGAAGTGATGATCTGTAATGATGAAGTACATCAAATGAGATTTTCATTGATGTCAACAGAATATCAACCAGAAGAAGATGTCAAATTGTGTGCAAATATCAAAAGAGCGAATAGGGGAAGTGAATAATCAAAAGATCAAAGATCATAAGGAATATCACATTGCACAAAGAGGAAATTTGTGACTATTGTTGATCATGATAGGATAAACAATGATTCAATGATCAAGCTCTGAAGGAAGAACAGATTGTAGAGATATCGTCGAGATCAATGAAAATAATGAACAAGTGATCAATGCCCAGAAATGGTGAGAGGCCTCAGCAGTCGTCCAATCAGAGTGAGAAGCTCAACAACTGTCTGATCAAGAGGTTGATTGTGAGCTTGAGAACCGTAAAATGATCGTGACTGTCGAGTTCAGAGAAAGGAGCCATCAATAATCTTGACGGATGATAGAGAGTGTTGGACAGGACATGAAATAATAACCCGGGTCATTAGATATAGCATAGCTTCAAGGAGGATAAGTGTTGAACTCATTCAAACTCCAAATCTCAGGAGGAGGAGCGACGTGGACCATTAGATCCAAAGCTAAAAAGGAGGAGCGATGTGGGTCATCGATCCGACGAGAGTGGAATATTGGATATCGGGAAATCAAGAGTCAGAAGAAGGGAGGTGCTCTAACCTCTGAAATACTGAAATGAGAAATTGCGATTAAATCCAGACCATTGGATCGAGGAACGTTGACGACCATTGATCTACTTCGAGAGCCTCAGCAGCCGTCGGATTAAACCCGATTCTCGTCAGCCGTCAAATCATCTCAATGTGGAAGGATAGGATAAGTAAGTTAAAGAAGTTGTGAGCTCTAAGTGTTGAAACCTCATTAGTCGTCGGATCACCGAGGCCATGGACCATTGATCTATCATGAAGCATTTTGGATTTTCACAAGTTTCGAGCAAGGAAACTCATATCAGGAGTTCACAATATGCGAAATCGTGACACGCTCCTCTGTCTTCCCCCTTGGTCACAACTTGTGGTCATGTTGATGAAGGTTAAGGTAGGAGCTAACAAATCTTTAAGCCCCTGTCGGAATTTTGGAGTGTCGAGGAGTCAAGGATCCCGAAATCGAGGAAGACATGTTGACAGACCACGTCAGCTATGACACATGGCACAATCAGACACTGACAAGTGTCAAGTCAATTTGGCATTTCGAGTACATGTAAATCGTAAATTTAAATGACACGTGGCGGCTACTCGGCACATTCCAAGTCATCATGTGACATCAACAGGTTTACATCACGTTGGGAGTTTCTACTTCAGGAGTTTTTCATCGCAAGAAAATACTCTAATATACAGAAGTCCCTGACACCGAGATTCCAAAATGGACATGCGTCAATAGAATGACAACTTCAGGAGATTTGACATACTGGATGTGAATAAAACCCAAAGAGAAAAGTGTTGAAATCCTGACAATGGTTTATCTTAGTGGGTGATTGAATCATGACCATTGATTCTAATAAATCACTCAAAGCGTGCACTAGGTCTAGCGCTTGCTCAGCGCAGTTGGTCGTATGGTTCCTAGAAGTAATATGAACTATCCAATTGTTTTGGTGATTTCATGATCATGAGTTTTGTAATATTGGAAGTCACGATGACTCGAAGGGAAAAGTGTTGAAATCTCGTCAATTGTCCATCTCGTCAGGAGATTGAATCATGATCATTGGAACGATAAATGCTCAGGAACCCGTCTCACCTAAACGTGAGGTCTACGCCATTGGTCATATGATATAAGAGTTTTTAAAGGAAACTGTTATACGTTGCTATATTCAGTAAGCCCATGGTTTTGTAATGCAGAGTCATATGAAATAGATTGAAGAAAGCGCTTCCATGAAATGTGGTCTCTATGAATATAATAGAGATTAGGGATCGAGTATAAAGGATTAAATTGATCCATGACTGTGATCAATTTATGAAAAAAATGAATAGATACACAGTCATTATTAAAATAGAATAAATAATGAAAATATAAATAAAGAATAAAAAGGAAAAAGTATATTAATTGAAGTTAAGATTATCATTTTAAATGAAAAGGTACAATGGTTCAAATAAAGGGACACGATGTTTTAAATTTCACACCAGTTTGAAGATTATATAAATGAGAAAAAGTGGCGAGAAGAATGTGTCTCTGTGGTTCACATTAGAAGATCTAAAATAGGAACAGAGTCTAAGATGAAGAACTCTTCGTTCTAAGGTGTCTTTCAATGTCTAATTGAATATCAAGAACAAAAGAAGACAAAGAAACAGTTATGCAATCCGGAACTTGATAAAGAAGACCATACAAGCAGAGGCTACAATAGACAAGTAGAAAGTACAACAATGGTTGCATGAGTAAAATTCATTGAAGTACAAAAGAGAATGCATTGCATTATAAAATAAGGGTGGTTGGGTGGTGCAAGGGTAGGTTGGTGTCTACAGAGGGAGTTGGTGCTTCCTTGTCAGTTGTGGCTGACTAAATAGGGGGTCGAAGCCTCCTACCAGTTGGTGCTGGTGAATGAGGGTGTGGGTGCATCCTTCCCATTGTAGCTAGTAAATGGGGTGTGGCAACATCCCTTCAGTTGTAGTTGAAGAAACTTGGGGAATGTCTCTCCATCAAGTTGTAGCTTGAAAATAGTTTTGTAAAAGAACTTTTTATTAATGAGAAAAGAGTTGGTGGTTTTCCCTGTTGGGTTCCACGATAAAACCTAGTGTTCATAAGGGTTTGTTGTTCATCATATATTGATTAATTGAATAATTAATATGTGTGATTAATATGGATGAAGATAAAAAGAAAAAGTAGTCAATATTGATTCATCCCACCCTTCTCAGTATTGTTGGATATTCCATCAATTGGTATCAGAGCGAAGGTTCCTTTAAGAACATTCTAACAAACTGAAAGAACGATCAAGTTAAGCACACATGGATGGACAAAATATTTAGAATGAGAATGGAACTACAATACTTAGAAAATAAGAATACATATTTTGTAGTACAAGAATGGAAAGTCATCTGAAGGCATTGGGACATTATCTATGGAATTTAGTGATCACTGATTACCACCGACCAAGCAGAGTAAGGACTCCAACTCAAAAGAAATCCAAGAAAAGTAACTCAATGGAAATGAATACAATCCTTCATGGATTACCTAATGATGTCAAAGAAAATATAGGTGAATGTAACTCTGCAAAGGAACTTTGGGACAATATAAAGGACCTCTACTCAGATGAGAAGTCAGTTGAATCATTTCAGTCAGAACAAAGTTCAGTCTACAACAATTCTAGTGATGAATATTCTTTTGAAGAATACTCAGACATTGAATCAGATGTCAATCTGGAAGATGAGCTTGAAAGCGCCTTGGACTAACTGAGAAAATATAAACAAAAGTGTAAACAACTAAAGGATCAACTTAAGACTATTGAAAAGTTCAATAAAGGGACTGAATCCATTGATAAAGTGCTCGGTTTACAAAGATTTCCCTCGAACAAATTTGGCCTTGGATATGACCACGCACACATAATTAAAGGATCAAGTCCTATTACTCAGATTGAGTTTGAAGATGACATTTCTAGTGATGATACCTACAAATAATTTTCTCATCCTCCCAAGAATATGTATCAAATCAAAAGAGAAGACTTGACCATCAATAAAGGTAAAGACTCTCCACAATCTTTTGATTGCAATAATGTTGATATTGAATTCTCCCCTGCAAGTAGAGAAGAATATTCAAACACAATAATAGAATATTTTGTTAGCATTTATCCCATGGAAGAAGAAGAAGAAGAAAAACTATCAAAGTCCAAAGAAAAGGTTGATTGGAGTCTCTCTGAATACCTCTATCACCATAATGAATCAGACTATAGATATCTTCATGACTACACTCAAGAATTTATTGAAAAGAGTCAAAAGAATGTCTTGGAAATAAAGCAAATGATCAAGGACAGTAAAAAGATAATGTATGAGTAGGACAATCAGTTAGAAGAGAAAGAAGAGGAGATCAAGAGACTAAAAAATGAAATCATTCAAGCAAAAGAAGAAAACAAGGAAGATGATGTCTCAAGCAAAAACATTGAAGATCTAAAGGAACTATGGTGAAAACAAGTCTGACACAAGTCCTTCACTTGTAAAGGATGAAAACAGGTTTGACACAAGTCCTTCATTTTCAAAAGATGAAGACAGGTCTGACACAGCTCCTTCATTTGCAAAAAATGAAAGCAGGTATGACTCAGGTTATTCACATTCAAGAAGTAAAAGAAACACTACAAAATTCAGAAGATCAGATCATGGAAGACATCCAGAAGCTACTTGTATGCCTCAAAGCAAGTTCAAAAGAGAGACACCTTCATGGATGAATGAAAGAAGGTATGAGAGTGTCTTTAAAAGTTATTGTTTTTCTTGTAATGAATATGGTCATAAAGCCTTGAATTGTAGGCATCATGGAAGAAAACAAGTTGGTAGGTTCAATAACAGTATAATATGTTGGAACTGCAATCATGTTAGACATATTGCTACACATTTCTATAGTATGAGATGCTATAGCTGTGGTAGATATGGTCATAAATCCTATGACTATTGGAACTCAAGAAGACAACCAATAAGAAATGCTTCACAGAATATGACAACAAGAGTAAATAAGAAAACATGGAAAAGAAAATCTGAAGTAGCAAACAAGAAAGATGAGGAAAATATTGTTCCTAAAACTGATGAAGTTAATGATAGGAGTTTGGAGGATGAAACTACTAATAAGGAATATTCTCAAGACAAGAATAAAGAAGCTTTTGATGCACATAATAATGATGTTGATGATGAATCTCCAATGGTAGAACAACAAAAAAAATTGAGTGATGATTACATTAGAAATCTTTCAATCCTATTTGAAATGGTACACTGAAACTACTTCCAAAAGAAAAAAAAAAAGTGATCTGTGTCCAAGAAAGCTGCAACGACTATGCTTAATGAAGCAAATTATCTGATGGACATTCCATCAATTAGTATTGATATTGAAGGGAGTTTGTAAGCACATCAATATTCATATTGAATAGAGGTCAGCTAAGGATTAATAGTAGTAAAACTCCTTGTGAACCCTATTTTGAAAGAGCTCATTCAGTAAAATACTTCAAGGTCTTTGGAAGTAAGGGTTACATCAAAAGGAGTGATGAGAATTTTGAAAATGTGATGCTATATCTGATTAAGGTATCCTTCTTGGATAAGCTTCTACCAAGAAAGCATACAGATTCTACAATATTAGGCTACATAAGATTGTTGAGAGTATAGATGCGAAGGTAGATGATATAAAAACAAATCGGTATCCTAGTTAGAGATCGATCATAATTGATGGACAAAACCAAAGGTTGTTTGAATAAAGATGAGCTACAATTGCGTAGTTTTCCCATAGGAAAGCGACATCCACAGAAGCAGCGTTCTAATGTACAAAATGAGGTAAATGACATTCCCTAAAGATAACAAGAAGAGAAACCCTGTCAAGAAAAACTATCCTTATAGAAAAAAAGAAGGAGAACAATCAGTAAACATTCAAAGGAAGTTCTGGTTAGAAAATAAGAAAGTGATTGGATTAAGTTTTGAAAAGACTCGATCACTACAAAAATTTGTATCAAGAAGACTACTCATATGAAACACAAAAATCCCAAGCAACTGAGATAAGAAGTTAGTAAATCAACAGGGGATGAAACCTTGTCCATAAGAGCTACCTTTTCATATATTAAAGGGGAGAGTAGTTAGAAGCAGAGAGAGAGAATATTGAAAGGAGGAGTTATTCGTTTATGAAAGAAAAAGGTTGATTACAGGAGGAGCTACCAGTGGTCAGAGAAGTACTTATACAGACAGATCATAGGAGAAGAGACCCTTTTCCATTGATGTGAAAGGGGGAGAGAAACTTCATATAAAGTAAAACTTCATAAAAGGAAAGCATCAATACAGGGGGAGTTTTGTATATGAAGTTAGTGTGTTGACCTCAATGACAAAGGGGGCGATTATTGAAAATATTGTCATTGATGTCAACAGTCGAAGTGATGATTTGTAATGATGAAGTACATCAAATGAGATTGTCATTGATGTCAAAAGAATATCAGTCAGAACAAGATGTCAAATTGTGTGCAAAGATCGAAAGAGCGAACAGGGGAAGCGAATAATCAAAAGATCAAAGCTCATAAGGAATAGCACATTACAAAGAGAGGAAATATGTGACTATTGTTGATCATGATAGGATCAACAATGATTCAATGATCAAGCTCTGAAGGAAGAACATATTGTAGAGATGTTATCATGATCAATGAAAATAATGAATAGATGATCAATGCCTAGAAATGGTGAGAGGCCTCAGCATGTTTTTGATCATAGTGAGAATCTCAGCAGTCGTTCGATCAAGAGGTTGACCGTGAGATTGAGAATCATAAAAGGATCATGACTGTCGAGTTCAGAGCAAGGAGTCATCAATAATCTCGATGGACGATATAGAGCATTGGAGAGGAAATGAACTAATAACCCAGGTCATTAAATCCAGCATAGTTGCAAGGAGGATGAGATTTGAACTCATTCAAACTCCAAATCTTAGGAGGAGGAGAGACGTGGATCGTTAGATCCAAAGATAAAAAGGAGGAGAGATGTGGGTCATCTATCTGATGAGAGTGGAATATCGAATATCGGGAAATCAAGAGTCGAAAGAAGGGAGGTGCTCTAACCTCTGAAATAACGAAATGCAAAATCGCGATTAGATCTAGACCATTGGATCGAGGAAAGTTGATGACCATTGATCTGCTTCGAGAGCCTCAACAACCGTCGGATTAAACTTGATTCTCGTCATTCGTCAGATCAAATCGATGTGGAAGGATAGGATAAGTAAGGTAAAGAAGATATGATTTCAAAGTGATGAAACCCCATCAGTCATTGGATCACGGAGGCCATGGATTGTTGATCTATCATGAAGCATTTTGGAGTTTCATGAGTTTTGAGCAAGGCAACTCATATCAGGAGTTCGCAATATGTGAAATCGTGACACGCTCCTCTGGCTTGGCCCCTGGTCACAACTGGTGGTCACATTGATGAAGGTTAAGGTAGGATCTAACAAAGCGCTAAGACCCTGTTGGAATTTTGGAGTGTCGAGGAGTCAAGGATCCCGATATCGAGGATGTAAGACATGTTGACAGACCACGTCATCTATGACATGTGGCACAATCAGACACTGAAAAGTGTCAAGTCTATTTGGAATTTCAAGTACAAAAACCTGAAGGGCAAAGTGTCGAAATCCTGATAGCCATTCATCTCAGTGGGTGATTGAATCACGGCCATTGATTCTAATAAAGAACTCAAAGCATGCATTAGGTCTAACGCTTGGTCACCGCAGTTGGTCGTATGGTTCTGAGAGGTAATATGAACCGTCTGATTGTTTCAGCGATTTCATGATCGTGAGTTTTGTAATATTGGAAGTCACGATGACTTGAAGGGAAAAGTATCGAAATCGCGTCAGTTGTCCATCTCGTCAGGAGATTGAATCGTGATAGTTGGAATGATAAACGCTCAGGAACTCGTATTGCCTAAACGTGAGGTCTACGCCATTGGTTATATGATATAAGAGTTTTTAAAGGAAACTGTTGTACGTTGATATATTTGGTAAGCTCGTGGTTATGTAACACACTGTCATATGAAGTGGATTGAAGGAAGCGCCTCCATGAAATCTGGTCTCTGTGAATATAACAGAGATTAGGGATCGAGTATAAAAGATTAGATTGATCCATGACTGTGATAAATTTATGACAAAAATGAATTGATACACAATCATGATTAAAAGAGAATAAATCATGAAAATATGAATAAAGAATAAAAAGGAAAAATGATATTAATTGAAGTTAAGATTATCATTTTAAATGAAAAGGTACAATGGTTCAAATAAAGGGACATGATGTTTTAAATTTCACACCAGTTTGAAGATTATATAAACAGGAAAAAGTGGTGAGAAGAATGTGTCTCTATGATTCACATTAGAAGATCTAAAACAAGAACAGAGTCCAAGATAAAGAACTCTTCATTCTAAGGTGTATGTCAATGTCTAATTGAATATCAAGAACATAAGAAGACAAAGAAGCAGTTATGAAATCTAGAACTTGATAAAGAAGACCATACAAGAAAAGGCTGAAGCAGACCAGAGAAAGTACATCAATGGATGCATGAGTCAAAATCAGTGAAGTACAAAAGATAACTTATTGCATTATAAAATAAGGGTGGTTGGGTGGTGCAAGGGTAGGTTGGTTCCTACAGAGGGAGTTGGTGCTTCCTTGTCAGTTGTGGCTGACTAAATAGGGGGTCGAAGCCTCCTACCAATTGGTGCTGGTGAATGAGGGTGTGGGTGCATCCTTCCAGTTGTAGTTGGTAAATGGGTTATGGCAGCATCCGTTCAATTGTAGCTGAAGAAACTTGGGGAATGTCTCTCCATCAAGTTGTAGCTTGAAAACAAATTTGTAAAATAACTTTTAATTAATGAGAAAAGAGTTGGTGGTTTTCCCTGTTGGGTTCCACGATAAAATATTGTGTTCATAAGGGTTTGTTTTTCATCATATATTTCTTAATTGAATAATTAATATGTGTGATTAATATGGATGAAGATAAAAATAAAAAGTAGGTCATATTGATTCACCCCCACTCTCAGTATTGTTGGATATTCCATCAAGAGATACAAAAATGGGTGCCTCGGCATGCATGATCTCCAGTACTAATATAACATCTAGGCTTATTGTCTCTACTATAATGCACTACGATGTTGGCCAAACATTGGAACAACTGGACCCATGCCCTGGGTACTCCTACTACATGAGGCTGCATAGATGGTGGCATATCCTTGATCTCTACCATAGGCATGCTATGGGTGAGAGTTTTCAAGTTCCTCTCTACCTAACTCAGTATATTTACTGACGATGGACCTGCCAATACTGCGGCTCCTCCTGTCTAGGTCTACTATCAATGATGGTGCATAGTCTGGGGGAAGTCAGATGGTCGCACTAGTCCCACATATGTACATAATAGGTTTGAGTTAGTACTATGGCGTTACCAAAAACATATTTTCCTTCTCATAATAAAATTAAAACGTTAAAAAATGATAGTACATACCTATCTCACCACATGTTGTTCCAGGGGGCATGGGCATGTCATGGTCTCTCAAGAAGATAATCCTCGCGTATGGATAATCCTCGATGGAAGGAATTTTTTGTTTCCACTAGTTGAAGAAATCGTCATCGTATGAATCATGTGCGCCCCTTCTCCCTGGAGAGGCATCAAAGAAACCCATCTACACACTTCTGGAAAGGAGGCTATGTGTCCTCGCACAATCTCCTTTGGGCTTATGCTTGACACTCTTTCAAAGAAGAATGCACATAGTATTGTCCCGAATCCAATTTGTTTCTTCTTCCTCATACCTCAACTTACACTCTATCAGTTGTGTCTTAATGTAGTTGAGCATGGTATTGCTCTAATCAAATATCATTGGCTACAAAAAATGAACTGCACAATTATCTGAGCTCAAGAAGCCTGATGAAGAGCAATGGATCTAGTAATCCACCCAATCATTTATAACACCACTCTCAATCCAAGATTCTCAATCTTTTGTATAAGGACTTGAGAGCCTACTTTATTTGTACCATATTCACAATACATGTCAACATATTGGGCTATGTTATATGGCCCCGGAGGGAAAGTTGTCAAGTTCACCGACTCACCCCTCCTAGAGAGACTGGTCAAAAATTAGATATCCTTGGTGGTTGGTGTCAAATATTGGCCTTCTAGCATAAAGGCCTCTACATCTAGGTTCCATTACTCAATCAAGTGGTTTAGTAGTCTCGGTTGGGCTCTCATAAAAGAACAAAAAACAAAATTCCACATTCCACATTATTTTAGTGTATCCACGACCACTGGGTCCTCTTTGACCATTTGGTCCACTTCTTCATGTTCTCTCTCCCTCTAGCACACATACACCCTGGATCATGCAACATTTTGGGATTTAGTTACTTTTTTTATCACTTATGTGATCATGTACCCAACCTACTTTGAAGACATTCGCGCATGTACACTTGTTGAGGGTATCTCATCCAACGTACATCCTCTCTCTGAGCATGAACAACGTGTGTACATGCACATTCAGGAGGAAATTTAGGGCACGTGGCCCCCAAATTACTCTAAAAATAATGAAAAATGAATGGAATTGCAAGAGAAAGAGAGGGGCATTTACTTGGTTCAATAACGAGTCACTTTCTTCCACTGTTTCTCTCTGAATGTGGGATTGAAGAAAGAGGGTTTTTACTATTTTTTAGTTTTTTTCAAACTGCAATGGTGAAAATCATCCCTTTCACCTCTATTTATAGATTTTTTGACCCTTTGTTGACCTAGGTTTACCTTGTTTTCTTCCCTATTGTTTGGTCAGTGGATGTTTTGGTTCCTCTTGATGATATTTTGGTCATTTAAAAGTCTTATATGCTTTGGATTCAGTATTTTTTGAATGCATGGGTACTACTTTTATCATCCTGTGATGAAGTTATGTTTTCACCATTTGCATATAGGGTAGGTTTATACCACCTTGCATTTTGTGTTTTATTGACGATTTCCACTTTGACATAGGGTTGATCCCACATAACTACAACACTAAACCTTCCATTTTGCTTTAGAAGTGTTGTAATTAGGTTGTAGAGCCTTCCTCTCCATGGATTCCCTAGGTAGATCCTTGCGCTACATTTTTTCATCCTTGTTGTGAGTCTTCTATAGGATTGGGATTCCCTTTTAGTCCCACCATGACTTTATGTTGAAGTCTCATCCTTCTTATTCATATTTTTCTGGCCTATACCCATGGGAATCCCCTAAATCATGGTTTGTCTTCTTTCAAGCTCACTTAAACTATCAAATTGATATCTAATGAGAGATTATTTACCCTTTTTAGCCTCATTTAGATTACATAAGAAAACGATCCCTTTTGGAGTCTTCTTTAAGCTCTTTTCAGACTCCCTAAAATTGAAAATATTGTCGAGCGATCTTGTTTCCCTTCACACTCACCAAATTCAAATTTGAAGGCACATATGTTCAATTATAGTTTACCCCTTTTCAGTTCAGATGGCTAATTTTACAAAAAAGTACACCCTAGGAGCTACGATTTTCTAGGAGAGTATTCTCAAGTGTAAGCTTAACCCTTTTTGGGCATGAGGGACTAAATTTGCAAAAACAGGACAGTTCTCCTTGATTTTGGTTTATCACTTTTTCAAGCCTTGGAGATTATTTACGAAAAAGGAAATCCGTAGAGTCTTCTTTAAGCCCTTTTCAGACTCCCTACATAGGAAAATATTTCCAAGTAACCTTGCTTCTTTCACAGTCGTTAATTGGTCCAGAAAGAACATTTATTTGGCATAAATTTACCCCTTTTCTAACCAATTGATTAACCAATAAAAAGGTATGCCACGGGAGATATGTCTCATCGAGAGAGTTCTCCTAAGTTATGATTTAAACTTTTTTGGGCTCAGGGGACTAAATTTATGAAAGACGACAAGGGATTCCATAGTTAAGCTCTTTCCAGGCTCCTTAAAATTGAAAAGATAGCTGAGTGATATTGTCTCTGTCACACTCATTAAAAAGGTTTTGAAGAGGCGTCCTTTCGGTATAAGTTAAACCCTTTTCTGGACGGATTGGACTATGTACAAAAAATGAATACTCTGGCCCCAGTGACCAAAAGAGTTCTCCTTGGTATGATTTTATTCTTTTTCAGGCCTTGGAGACTAAACTTAATAAAAATACCACTTTGGAGTCTTCTTTTACTGGTTTTTTAGACTCTCTAAACGTGAAAAACCATTGATCTTACCTTCTTTGGGATCCTAAAACTTTACATTGAAGGAGTCTCATTGTGTCAATCCATAATCAAATTTCATGTCTCACTCTTGCATCTTTGGCCTAATGTCGGCTCCATTTTGTCGTTGCTGGACTTTTAGAGCATTCCTTAGGTGCAGGCCTTACAACATTTTTTCCTTTGCAATCTGACACCCTAAACCATGGAGGAATTTTCCTGAGTGTCCTTATCATGCACATGTCTCCTTGCATTGAGCATTAGTATGTTCCATGAACTTGGAACCAATTTTCTTGCTCGTGACAATCATTTCTCCTTTGTAATGTAGCATCCTTTTATTGTTTTTCAACCTTGTTAAATATATGAAAAAGAAAAAAAAATCGAATATTCCAAAAAGAGGGGATGAGGAACATTCTCTTTTACTGGCAAGAATCTAGTCACCCTTGGACAAAGAACATCCTGCAGGTTGTTTTGCAATAATTTGGATTTAGTATGACCTTATGAAGTTGTTCTTGTTACATAGAGTTGTGTCCTCCTCTGTTTGGTTACTCTTCCAAACATATTGAGATTTTGTGGTCCCTTATGTGCCACATATTTATGTCAATAACATGTTACTTGATTCTTTTCATACGTCGTTCTCTTGTCCAAGGGAAATTATTTCAACCTAAGTCAGACATTATGAAATAAGCCTCTTGACCTTCATGAGTCATCCATCCCGAGAGTCCTGTCAAGTCCACATTCAGAATCAATGAAGTTTTGTGCTTGATGTTAGAGATCCTCGATTATTTTCGTGATGACTTGTCGAAGACCTCAAGGTAGTGAGTCTTACACTCCTATTATTCTCCTACCTGAGTTTTGAATATCTTGAAGATATTGCTCGAGTCATTAAGTTATCATCTCTAGCTACAGGTATTGATGCCTCCTGAAGATTCATATTTTGAGATGTAGATCCATTGTGTATTATTTGCGGCTACAATTTTTATTTGGCATACAAATTAGTGTAACGTACCCAACCACACCTAGGTCGGGCTATGCTACCTCAAAACTTGTTTTTGAACTAATTGAGATTCTAAAAAAAATTTAATTAACAAAGAGGCATGACATAATCACACACATAGGTCAAGATTCATGCTACACATAAAAAAAGTGAATATAATTCCATAAACAACAATAACCAAGAAGCATGCACATTATAAACATGAATCTCAAAGATAACAATTTATACACATCGGAAGTAAATGTATAAGTAGATAAACACATGAGAGAGAGAACTTATCTTTAAAGAAATGAATCCCCAACTGGTTGTAGACCAAGGACGTTCCACCCAACCGTAGACATTGTTGTTCCAAGTATCAACAACAATTTCACCCTCGAGCCATGGCTATGAATCCACAAGGACAGTTCCAGAGTGTAACTCAGCTTCCCAATCCAGTCAATACTCAATCTCTCACAGGATTCTCAACACACAGAATAGTCCAAAGTACACCAACTCTCTTCTACCCAACTTGCACAACCCAAGAGAATGGACCCCCTTCTCCGCCAGGTAGTCCCTCGGGATGTCCACCTCCTTCCAAGGCTCCAATGCATCTTGTAAAGAATCTATGTGATGGGACTCTCATGATTCATAGTTGTGGGAAAAACTTAACACATGTCAATGCATCTCATACATGCATGCATTGTGGGCTTCACAAACATTGTTCTTTTGTTAGTATGTCTGCTTTTAGCCTTCGCCCAGCCTTCTTAAGGAAGTTATTTCATTGTGTGGGCAGGGCCTGGGTGTAAAAACCATGTTGCTCAATACAACAAATGTGGGTTTTCTAATATCGGTAACAAAGCTAATGGAGGATACAAGTTCGTGTATCAAGGCCAGACCGATGTGGCTTACAACACGACCAACTACAGCAGGGTTTCCCATACTTGTTGCAGTGTTAATCAAGCTTGCAATGCTTTTGGCTGGAAGAGTTTCTTCATCCAGTGTTGAGGAGTGCAGTGAGCACTTTATATTACTATTATTATACTAGTAGAATGCATAAGTAGTTGGCATTGTTCCAAATAAAGTTGCGTCTAACTTTATTTTGTTAATACTTAATGTTTTATATGCACTGACATTACAATCCCATGCCATCTATTTCCGTTAACATTATATTACAAATATAACCTTTAATTGCTTTCATATAGAAAAAAAAATTGCATTCAAGAATGATAAGTGAGTTGATATTACAGTGCAGACTGTTCAAGCACTCTATGTTTATAAATGAAACAACCTTATTTCTTGATAAATGTTATCCCAAATATATTTAAATCCACCATTTCAACCCGATTGGTTGAATTGGCCAAAAAGAGATAATTGTGCTCCTGTAAAGTTTTAAATACTTGTAGACGGTAGTGCATGAAAGTAAGATACAACATTTTATAACATCCCCAAGTCAGATTCCATATTGTTTATTTTTAAGTGGACAGGTGTATCTATAGGCTCCTCAAGTGGAGACATTTTAGATCCATTCAATTTAAAAGACGATTAATAAGTTTTGTTTATATATATATAATCTTTTTGACATGAAAAAGACAAGGAAATGAGCTTGATCACCTAGAAAGAAGTTAAGTGAGAAACATTTGATTGCTTCAAAAATCTACATTAAATCATTTTTCATTTAATAATGTAATCATGTGAAAAACCCTAAGTAGCTAATGCTTCTCTTCTATCACAGATTATAAAATCCCCCAACATCTCTCTTTGTAAAAACCTTAAACCTGGGTATGCATAATATCATCAACATGATCCGATGAAGAGTCAAGGGGAACGATAGAACAAGACCTTTTGTCTCACTTTATCAATTCTTATAACTAATGCTTAGATTTATTTTATCGAGTTTCCATTTTTGGAAAACTATAATTTTATAACTATTCTTTCAATGCTCGAATTAAACATTTTCAATATTTTGGGAAATTTCATCAAGTTGAACATTATTCCTTCTCTCCTTTATATATAATCATACATAGAAATGGAGCAACGCTCATCCTTCTTTGCACTATGTTATTTTTTCAAAGCCAAGAAGTGGACACAACTTTTCAATATTTAATCATATGAAAATAAGTTTTTTTTTCACATCCATAATATTTCATAGTATGAAAATAACTATGTTATAGATATGTCATTTTTCATGTTCATAATATTGCATTACATGAAAATATCTAATTAATTGCATTACATGAAAATATCTAATTAAGATGATAGAAAATGGCATATATATATATATATATATATATATATATATATATATATATATATATATATATATATATATATATATATTATTATTATTATTTTTAATATAACTAAGTAAATATTTTTTAATCACTAATTCATAAATTTTAATTTCTTTATTATTTGATTTTTTTAAATATATTTTTAATTTGTTATTATTAATATTTTTATCTTTATATAATAATTTTTTATGAAATATAAAGTTAATATACCTTATATTTTTAATAATCTACATTTTCTATATAAATTATAATTAAAATAAAATTTTCAATATAATTATATTATGAATTTTTTTATATTTAATATAAATTAAATTTAAACTCAATTTTTCAATATAACTACATTTGGATTTTGCATTTAATGAAATTAACATAACTAAGTAAGATTGTATTATTTTTCATCAAAAATCAATTTTAATTATTATACTTGCTAAATATTATACAAAATATTTAACATCAAGTAAGCTACTACCTAAAACATCAATTATCTATTAATTTAATGCAAGGAGCTCCTACCACATAGATTCCTTCATTACTCGGCAGGGACTAAACTGCAGCCTTTCTTTGTTGAGCTTAGTTTTTAACTTTGAGCCACTCCAAATAGAAATTTCAAAATTGTATAGGTTCTATAAAAATAAGGCTTTTATGAATATCCATGGGTCAAATATATACTTCGACCTCGTTCTATCCACTACGTATGGAGTTCTTGGTGGGTCGACCTGCTCCGATGGCATTCATTAATTAAGTCTTTTTAATAATGGAGAAACCTACTCCACTAAAATTAAAATTTAAACTTTGACCATATATTTAATATTTTTATAAATTTTACTCTAGTATCTTAGTCCCCTAATATTATATTTTAATTAATTATATATTTTAATTTGTTTATATAGTACTCCACTAGAATTAAAATTTAATCTTTGACCATATATTTAATATTTTTATAAATTTTACACTAGTATCTTAGTCCCCTAATATTATATTTTAATTAATTATATATTTTAATTTGTTCATATAGTAATGGAAATTATCCACATTAAAGCTAGAGAAGTGGAACATAAAACGCTACTAAATCTAGGATGTTATGTCGTAATGTTAGGACGTTTTAAGTATTAGCCTCCTACAATGAATCAATTAGGGGTTGTAAGTTGATGTTAACATTTAGGTGATACGTGTGAAGATTTTGAGTTTAATTAAAATTATACTTCTTATTCTAAAGTTTAGGTATAATGCATTAAATGTGTATTATGCATTAAGATTTTGAGTTCAATTAAAACTATACTTTTTATTATAATGTTTAGGCATTATGTGTCAAATCTGCATTATGCATCAAGATTGATGAGAGTGATTAAAATTAAAGTCAATATTAAAAATTAATAATTTCAATATCCATTATTTTTATATTAATCTTTTAAATTGATGTTTGCAAAATTTTGATCATTTTAGATTTTTAGCTTCAAAAGTGGTTGTTATCAATTTTTTTCCATGTATGGTAGTCAATTTTTCTTTTTCCACCAGTGTCGTGTCTACATGGGGTCTTCACTTAGTGAACTAGTGACATAACACATGTGTTTATGGGATATTAAATAATACCCTTAATTTCACTAGATATTGAAAAATACCTCCCAAAATCCTTTTATTAACCCCCCTTCCAATACATTTTTCCAATAAAAGAAACCTCTATTTCTACTAGATACCCCTTTAAATACCCCTCAATATCTATAAACCCATTGAGACCCCATACCCCTCGAATACCTACAATATATTGACTTTATTTTTCACAATTTAAAAACCCCATAAACCCATTTAGACCCCATATCCCCCCAAATACCTACAATATATTGAATTTATTTTACAGAATTAAAAAAAACCCTTTATGAATGAACGTGATAAGATATTGGTCAACAAGGCAAAGGCCCCGTGCATGTCCATGTCTACTCATAACTCAAACATAGATGAGTTGGATATCATGTATGTCCAGAATGCCCACCATGGCGAGAAGGCGTTGTGTATCCTTAACTAAATACTTGCTCAAAAAACCCTACCTCTCCACCCCTAGGTTGAACTTTGTTAAAAAATTATGCATAGTGGTATTATGTGCTAAATGTGATATGATCCAATAAAATATATGTCATGCTCGAAATGCTAGTATGGGTCTAGTAAACATAGTCAACAATGGTATGACACTAGATAATTGATAGGAGGGTGCCTAGTGTTTAAGTTTGTATGCATGGTGCTCTATCGATCATGTGTTGACTCACCTCTGAGCCCATATAATTCCCTAGGGCTAGACTAGTCAACATGGTTTCTTACTACAAATTAAGCATATCATTTGCATTTACATACAATGGAATCTCTATGTTATTATATTGAGATTTATCATAAATCATAAACCATTATATTTGCATTTACATACAATGGAATCTCTATGTTATTATATTGAAGTTTATCACAAATCATGTAACACCATGTTTCCCCCAGTTTGTAAATATAACTATGATGGCCAAGAGACTATGGAAACTCAATATGTGTGAATGTTTGATTCGATGGACCATTGTATAAAAGGTCAATGAACGTGAATTATGTTATTTACTAGAAAATGGATAAGTGTTGCATGACTGTTGGAACGGGGGGTGTACTAAGAAAGACCACGATTTCTATGAAAAGAGATGGTGAAGGGGACCAGGAATGGTTGCATTAACCTTCACCAAACCAGTACTTTACTAGATTTAATTGCTCAAGACCAAAACAATCCTCTGACCCAAAAATGAATTACAGTTAGGATGGTAGGTGGGAAGACCTCCTCAAAAGTTAACGAGAGGATAGGGTAGAGCACCCATCTGTAAGGCTTCCAGACCTGACCAAAGGCTAAGAATTTGAGCCACACACAACCTTCTTGAAAGAGTCAAGAAAGGAAGGTGTAATGCACAGAGGGAGACATGCGAAGAGTGCATAAACAAGAGGCTAAGATCTTGGGTTCAATGAAGAACTAAGGATGAACGTTATGGTCGTAGGAAAATGGCTAGCAAGGTTATGATACAAGCTGATAAACGAGGTTGATCCTCCTTATTTGGTATCGTGTAAAGCGTTGCCAAGGTCCTGCTGAAGGAGGAGAATAACCTATGTCCCTATTTTCGTTGAGCCAGAAGAAAGGATTTTATCGCAGAGCATCTTGGTCTAGCTCAGGGGTGGCTAGTTGTAAATCCGTTTGGAGTGACTGAGCCTATGGTTGGGTGGAAACGAGCACCCCTTTCAGCAATCGCTTCATGTTATCTGGTTCTGATAAGTGTTTTCCCTGTTTTATGAATTCAACTGGAATAATGGATGAATGCTTGGATTTATACATATGTGTATTTATAAATGACTTTTGTGTGGAATGGTTATGATATGTGTATGCCTCTATCTATGTGTAAAATTACACTTCTGAATGATAGTTGGTATGCCCAACTTATCTCCTCAGGCTTCATGGGACATAAGATTGTAAGACGACTGAGTTAGAGATATCATGCCGATATGAACTCACTTGTCTGAGGAGGATACCTCTTTTAGACTCCTTGCCATGTGACCGAGATTCCAGGTCCAAGTCCTTAACCAAAAACCCCGCTAAGAGTAGAGCTCATAGCCCGAGAATCATCTGAAGGTCCATGTGACCTGGGTCTAGGAACCCTACACTAAGCCCGAAAGGAGTTAGCTCATGATGGTTTCAGAAATTCGGGAGCTCGAAGCCCTCAAATGTCAAACTTCACGATAGTCAATATTACCCAAACTCCCAGAGTAACAAGACCCATAGAGGAATCAAGAACCTGACAGAGGAGATGAGTGCGAGCCATTCATCAAAACAAAAATTGATCTCATTCTTCAATATTAACCTAAAAATCCACCGGAGTAAAAGGGTCAAATACCAATCGTTCGATTAGAACGACGGTTGGGAATCATTGCAGAGTGCGAAGGGGAAATTAGGGGACGTGCTAGTTCACGGCTTGAAAATCAACCAACGGTGTTGATCTCATCGGGATGGAGGATCAACGACCATGATTAGAAAGAGTGAGGTGAGCACTTTTCAGATTATGAAGATTGAACTCTCCGATAAACAACGAGCACATTGAGGTCCCGCAATTGTTGTGAACCGCCGATCTGTGAACAAATTAGTATTGGTCGGATCTCGACCGTGAGATCTGAGGGATGTTGAGAGACGATCAGACCGGAGCGACGAGGCGTAGTGACGTCATCCATGGTGATGTGGATTTAAACTTGACGATCCATGTGCCACCTAGATCCATGCACATCACCTACCCCATAGAGCCCTTGAAACGTGACACGTGTCATCCTGGGTGAGGGCACGTCGCCCTTGACCCATCTACGTGTCATCCATGGTTCATGCCTGCCTGGCCAACGTGGTTGGTGACGTAATCAAGACCCCATGATTTTATATAACTTCATAGTTCGAAATATTTAGTGAGTGGTACAATATGGGAACGTGTAACCCAAATCTTTGATCGTTGAAGGATGAAATTACAATAACAATAGTCGATCGCCAAAAATAATGAGAGTTCAGGAGTTTGGGCATAGTGTGGAATAAGGAATGTTTGACGAGAATCGTCGATCGCCGAAGGGCTAGGGGCACGTGGAGACATTTCACGAATTTGGGGATTTGGACAAAGGTATGATGCACGTAGATAGCTGAAGCCCCCTCCTTAACCATAGGATCTCAACAGAGGATGTGGATCATTGATTTCCTCCGTTGTTCGATGATCTAGGAATTTTTCAACACTTTTGGGAACTTTCGAAGTGCCGAAACCTTGCTAACACGGGCTCTTAGCTCCCGGTTTTCAGCCTGAGGTCACGAGGAGGACCCCGCTAGATGGTTTAATCATCTAGTGAGAGATGTAAGCTTCGGGAAGTTAGTTAAGGAGGTTTTTTCTTAAGTAAAGGACCGAAAATGAACTAGAAAAAGTGAAAATTTGATTCCCCACCCCTAAAAAGGCTATTTAGGGGTTGGGAGTGTTACAAATTGGTATCAGAGCATGGTTACAACACTTGGCCTACTTGGGCTCATGAACGAGTCATGTAAGAACGTTATTTAAAGGAATTTTAAGGGTGATACCCTATTTTAATTCTCCCTCAAGGAGTCTAGTTAAACTTTTGTTACAGAAAAGAATGAATTTTTCTACTATGTGTGTGTATTTAAGAAATATGAAGTGTGTGTTGTCTATGAATTAATAGATCGATGGATAACAATGATTATTTTTTCATCACTCAAGCATTCATTGAACCATGGGAAACCACAATCATAAAGGATGGTGACACACCATGAAGTGGGGGATAGCTCCCACAATAGAGAGGAAGAGTCCGACGAGAGGAGGGCGGTGGAGACCCCTCTGGATTTGGATGAAACTGTAAGGAGCCTCATGGGTGAATTACAGAGTTCCAAGTCCGACAACGAGAGACTAATAAAGGAGCAAGAAAAACAAACATAAATTAATGTAGTCTTGTTGCAGAGCTTATCTGACATACAGAGGCATATGTAGCATGGACCTGCAACCAGTCATGTGGAATGAAGACATACGAAGAGAAGTCAAATCCCACCTGAAATAAAAAAAGATGGTCTTATAAGTGGCCACACAGGGAGAAGTGCCTCGAGGAAGGCACACCCTGGAGGAAGGGGGAACTCATTGGGAGAGTCCTTTGGAAAGAAAACTGATAACTCCAAGGGATCTTCTAGTAGCAAAACTAGCTCACATCCTCATAAGAAAGGAAATAAGCGAAATCATGCGAAAATTCATGACCTTGAAATGTTCAAGAAAACTAAACCACCCTCTTTCGATGGGGAAATTAAGAAAGGGGAAGAGGCAGAAGCTTGGCTGCTTGGTTTAAAGAAGTACTTCAGAGTCCATGACTACTCTGAAAACTTGAAGGCCGGAATAACCATATTCAACATGAATGGAAAGGCCTCCATTTGGTGGGAAGATATTAAGAATGTGAAAGGAATCCATGAAGAGGAGTTATCATGGAAACAATTTGAGAAACAATTCAAGAAGAAGTATCTGTCAGAGAAATACTTTGACGGGATGACTAAGGAGTTCTATGAACTCAAGTAGGGACAACTCATCATAGAGGAATATGTTAATAGATTCCTTGAGTTGTTGAGGTATGTACCCTACATAAAGGATGAAAAGGTAAAAGTGCAACGATTTATCAGTGGTTTACCTCAGACCTATCGGAACATAATTGAGTTTGACGAGCCAAGGACCTTAGAAGACACTATCTAGAAGGTAAGGTGTTGTTATGAACAAATCATGAATCAGACATAACCTCGCGAGGATTGGAAGAAGAAGAGAAGCTCAGGATTCAATAAGAATGGATTCAAATCCTCAAGATTTAAGAACTATAGGAAGGACTCTAGGATAAGACTTTTTACTAGAAGTGTGTATCAACAAAATTTTCCCTCCCAGAGTGTAAATAAACCTTTTGGAGCAACCCAGGAAGGGAGAATAACCAAAAGAAGGAACCCTTGAAATGTTGGGG
>ML789200.1:186942-208393 GCA_009831015.1 Picea engelmannii
ATAGGAAGGACTCTAGGATAAGACTTTTTACTAGAAGTGTGTATCAACAAAATTTTCCCTCCCAGAGTGTAAATAAACCTTTTGGAGCAACCCAGGAAGGGAGAATAACCAAAAGAAGGAACCCTTGAAATGTTGGGGTTGTGGAGAAGAAAATATATTGAGGGACTATCCACACAGATAAAAGAATAGTAGGAGAGTTTACAACATCTAAGAATATACCACCATCAATGGTGTGGCTAGGAGTATCCCACGGATTTATGCAGTCGTGGATAATAAACAAGCTGACCACGAAGCTTCAGTGGTGGAGATGGAAGTTATGATTGTCAACCATCTAGTTTCTATTTTAATTGACCCTAGTTCTAATTTGAGTTATGTGGCCCCTCAGACTGTTGATAAGTGTAAACTGCAACCAATTAGGCATGTTAAGCCATGGTTAGTACCACTAGCCACTGATACCAAAAGAAAAGTAGTAGAGTCCATACCAGCTTGCAAATTCACTATGGATGGATTGCCCACCCAAGCTACCCTTAACATACTTCCCCTAAGATCTTATGACTTGTTGATTGGTATGGATTGGCTAGCTTCTTATAAAACTAAGTTGGACTGTTACCATAAAACCTTAGAATGTGTAAATGAAGAAGGGAGAAAGATAACCCTCCAAGGGATTCATAAGCATGTCTCAGTGAGACAAATATCAACCCTTCAAATGAAAAAGTATTGCAGAAAGGGATTTCCTCTATATGCAATACAGGTGTTGGAATCTGTTGAGGATGATAGACTGAACCTAGAAGACCACCCCATATTAAGAGAGTATAGAGACGTGTTCCGAAAAGAGGTATTGATTCTACCTCCTAGAAGAGACATTGACTTCTCGATAGGACTTGCAGCAGGAGCAGTGCCAATGTCTAGGACACCTTATAGGATGAGTACACCCGAACTAGTTGAGTTCAAGCTACAACTAAAGGAAATGATGGACAAAGGCTACATCCGACCTAGTGTGTCTCCATGGGGAGCACCAATCCTGTTTGTGAAGAAGAAAGATGGCACACTCTGACTGTGCATAGATTATAGACAACTCAATAAGACAACTATAAAGAACAAGTACCCCTTACCAAGAATCGATGACTTGTTTGACCAATTAGGGGGTGCTTCCATTTTCTCAAATATTGACTTAAGGTCTGGATACCATCAAGTCTGAATCAAGGATGAAGACATCCACAAAACAACCTTCAGGACCAGATATGGTCACTATGAATTTGTGGTGGTGTCATTTGGATTAACCAATGCCCCCACCACTTTTATGTGCTTGATGAACAATGTACTCAACAAGCTCCTATACAGATTTGTATCTGTTTTCATTGATGATATCTTAATCTACTCCAAGAACAGAGAGGATCATGAAGAACATTTCAAAATCGTACTTCAAGTACTAAGAGAGCATCAACTCTAAGCTAAGTTTCGCATGTGCGGCTTTTTCCAGAAGAAAGTACATTACTTGGGCCATGTTATTTATGAAGAAGAAGTGGCAGTAGACCCTGAGAAGATCTGATCTATTATGGAATGGCCTAACCCAAAGGACATATTTGATATCGGATCCTTTATGGGAATAGCGAGATATTATAGAAGGTTCATAAAAGGATTTTCCAAGATTGGTTGTCCAATCACTGCCCTCCAGAAAAAGGGAGTTAAATTCATTTGGACATCAGCATGTTAAGAAATATTTTAGGAACTAAATACCTTCTGACCCATGCACCCATGCTGAATATTGCAGAACCTAATAATGACTTCCTCATGTGTACAAATGCCTGTAAGGAAGGACTCGGAGGAGTCCTTATGCAAGAAGGACGTGTAATTTGTTACGATTGCAGAAAATTGAATTAATATGAAATCAATTATGTGACCCATGATCTAGAGTTGGCTTCCATAGTGCATGATTTAAAAATGTATATGAATTACCTCTTGGGTATGAGATTTGTGCTTATGACAAACCATTGTGGGTTGAGCCACTTGTTTGATCAACCAAAACTTAATGTTAGACAAGCTAGGTGGATGTCTCTCCTTAGTGAGTTTGATTTCAAAATCAAACACATCAAAGGAAAGGACTATAGGGTGGTCAATGCCCTTAGCATAAGTGTGAAAATGATTCACCTGGCAATGGTAAGCACTTGTGAAATTGATGTCATGGAAAGGGTCAGAAATGTGCAAGAGACAGATGCCTTTTTCGAGACCGTGACATCGTACCTAAAACAAGAGCCCACGAGGATAAAGTATGAAGTCTATCAAATGCGTGATGAAGGCCTACTGACCTACAAAAACAAACTTTACATTTCAGGTTGTGACGACTTGAAGAGGTTCATAATGGATGAACTACACAAGAGACCATATACTGGTCACCCAGGATATCAAAAAATGATCACGACCACTAGGAAACAATTTTATTGGCCTGGATTGAAAAAGGACATAATTGCCTATATAGCTAAGTGTCTAGAATGCCATCAAGTTAAGGAAGAACACCGACACCTAGCAGGGTTGTTACAACCTCTACCAATTCCAGAATGGAAATGGGAAACCACATCCATGGATTTCATCACCAGATTACCAAAATCGGCTAAGCAGAATGATGTCATCATGGTAATGGTGGACAAATTGAGCAAGTCTTCTCACTTCGTTCACGTCAAGTCAACTTGCAAGGAAATAGATATTGCCAGTATCTTCCCGAAGGAGATATTAAGACTACATGGCATGTCTATAGAGATTGTATCCAATAGAGAAACAAGGTTCACTTCAAGCTTTTGGAAATCCTTGATGGTTGGTCTTGAAAATAAATTGTTGTTTAACACAACCTATCACCCTCAAACTGGTGGACATACAGAAAGAGTAATCAGATATTAGAAGACATGTTAAGGATGTGTGTAATGCATCAACCTAAGAAGTGGGAAGATTGCCTGCCATTGGCAAACTTTTCCTACAACAACGGTTATCAAGAGTCACTGAAGGCAATCCCTTTCTATGCCCTCTATAGTAGACAGTGCAAGACTACAATCAGCGGAAGTAATCCAGTGGATATAATTACAATCGGACCAGACATGCTGAAAGAAATGGAACAACAAGTGATTTGGATAAAACAAAATCTAAAAATTTCTTAGGATAGACAGAAGAGCTACACCAACAAAAAGAGAACTCCCAGAGAGTTCAAGATAGGAGACCATGTCTACCTCAAAGTTAGGCCCAGGAAGAGTTCCTTGAGAATGGGAGCTTGTGCCAAGATGACACCTCAGTATTGTGGACCCTTTGAAGTATTAGATAGAGTGGGACCTATAGCCTATAGGCTAGCACTCTCTCCCACAATAAAGGCATATAATGTTTTCTATGTTTCATTATTGAAGAAATATGTACATGATTCTAATCATATAATTGACTGGTTTGTGATCAAGGTGTAGTCGGAGGGAGAATTCCTGCGAGAACCTCAATGCATATTAGACATGAAAGAAACCCCACTCAAGAACCGAGCCATTGCACAGGACAAGGTGCGGTGGAAACACTTTGTCCCAGATGAGGCTACGTGGGAAATGGAGGATGCCATCAGACATGCATATCCATTTTTGTTCAGTTTTGTATATACAGAGCATGTTGGCAGATAGAACATTGAGGATGATGTTACTTTAAGGGGGAGGGTATTGTAACACATTGTTTCCCCCATATTGTAAATATAACTATGATGGCCAAGAGACTATGGAAAACTCAATATGTGTGAATGTTTGACTCGATGGACCTTTGTATAAAAGGTCAATGAATATAAATTATGTTATTTACTAGAAAATGGATAAGTTTTGCATGATTGCTGGAAACGGGGGTGTACTAAGAAAGACCACGAATGCTATGAAAAGAGATGGTGAAGGGGACCAGGAATGGTTGTGTTAACCTTCACCAAAGAAATACTTTACTGGATTTAATTTCTCAGGACCAGAATAGTCCTCTGACCCAGAAATGAATTACAATCAGGATGATAGGTGGGAAGACCTCCTCAAGAGTTAATGAAGGGATGGGGCAGAGCACCCATCTGTAAGGCTTTTAGACTTGACTACAGGTTGGGAATTCGAGCCACACACAACCTTGTTGAAAGAGGAAAGAAAGGAAGGTGTGGTGGGCAGAGGGAGACCTGCGAAGAGTGCAAAGACGAGAGGCTAAGCTCTCAAGTTCAATGAAGAACTAAGGATGAATGTTCTGGTCGCAGGAAAATGGCTAGCAAGGCTATGCTACAAGATGATAAAAGAGTTTGGTCCTTCTTGTTTGGTATCGTGTAAACCATTGCCAAGGTCCTGTGGGAGGAGGAGAGTAACCTCTGTCCTTACTGTCGCTGAGCCGGAAAAAAATATTTTATCGTAGAGCATCGTGGTCTAGCTCGGGGGTGGCTAGTCGTAAATTCATTTGGAGTGCTTAAGCCTATGGTTGGGTGGAAACGAGAAACCTTTTTATATCACAACACATGTCAATTAAAGTGCCCCCTAAAACTTAGCAAAAGTTATCTTTATTACTAAATTAAAAATTAAATTTATAATTTTAAATAATTTTGTTTTTATAAATATCAACATTGATCATTTATTATACCATCTTTGAAGAAGAGTTATTGAATTTTTATTTTTTGACTAAAAATGTTGGTCAACTATTCTTTTACTTCAGGTAGGTTGGATAAACTAAATCTATAATTAAGTTAAGGTATGATCTTCTCTTATTTATATTGATTTTCAAAGTATGTATATATATATATATATATATATATATATATATATATATATATATATATATATATATATATANTCTTCTTTAGATTAATTTGTTTTCTTTCTTTTTATTTAGATTGTAAATTCTGTGTATCTAATGGTCACTGAACAAAGTATCAGTAAATGTAAGTAAACTATTCTTTTTTTACTCCATTTCTGAACCAAATCTTTCCGGTATTCTCGTTCGGTTATTTTCGTATTTGCATTGTTGTGAATATGCTATTTGGTTCTTACAATATGACAGCGAAACTTTACACCCTGCCATAATGACGATAGAAAGTGAGCGGATGAATGTGATAATTTTAATCCAAAACAGCGAGATTTCTAAATCTAGATGAATCATCTAAATGACAGTGTCCCAAAAAGCAGAAACTTTTCATTTCATAAGCGGCCATTTCACTTAGGTTCAAATTAGGGTTATGCTAGCCGTCCTCCTTTCTCTTACTATAAATCCACATCAACCCCTCAAACATATTTGCATGCACTCCTCTCTCTGGCTCTGCTGCTGCTTCTTCTTGGTTGTTTTGGATTCTCTGTTTGAAAGGCCATTTCTGAAAATGGAGAATCACGGGAGCTCTGGAGGAGGCGGGTGGTGGGTCTATGTTCTTCCTCTCTTCACAAAAGATGGCCGTGCTTACTTCTTGCACTCCTCTTCTGACGATGTTTCTGCATGGCGCCAGTTGCCTCTCTATATTGCTCTGCTTATTGCTGCTGTCTGTGCTGTTTTGCTCTCCTGGTTGAGCCCGGGAGGCTGTGCGTGGGCTGGAAGACATAAGAGAGGCCGGGTTGCCATTCCTGGCCCCAAAGGATGGCCGATTATCGGAAGTCTGATGGACATGAGCGTCGGCCTTGCTCACCGCAAGCTCGAATATCTGGCTTCTCTTCATGGTGCCAAGAAGCTCATGGCCTTTAGCTTGGGCTCCACGCCGGCTGTTATTACGTCGGATCCTGAGGTGGCCCGAGAGTTGCTCACGTCCCCTCACTTCGCCAACAGACCCCTCAAGCAATCCGCGCAGCAGTTGCTGTTCGGGAGGGCTATTGGCTTCGCACCTAATGGGAACTACTGGAGGCTGCTCAGGAGAATTTCTTCTGCACATCTCTTTGCTCCGCGAAGAATCGCTGCCCACGAAGCTGGCCGTCAGGCCGACGCTGCGGGAATGCTGGCTGATATCCAAAAGGAGTATCAGTCTAACGGTGTTGTTAGCATTCGAGGACACCTGCAAGGAGCTGCGCTGAACAATATCATGGGAAGCGTTTTTGGAAAGAGGTTCGATATGTCATCTACTTCTCATGAGAGTCAAGAAGTGAAGAAGCTGCGAGAGATGGTCGATGAGGGCTTCCAGCTGCTGGGAGCGTTCAACTGGGCTGATCATCTACCATGGCTGCGACCGCTGGATCCTCTTCGGATCCATGTTCGCTGCGCCCGCCTCGTGCCGCGTGTCACAACTTTCGTTAGAAATATCATCGAAGAGCACCAGAGGGGAGAGCAGCATAGCGAAAGCGGTGATCAATCTGATTTTGTTGACGTTCTGCTGTCGTTGCAGGGAGAGGATAAGCTCGACGAGGAGGATATGATCGCTGTTCTCTGGGTCGCTATTTTGATACTCTGATCACTGTATTTCGCTTAAGAAATTAGAATTGAAAATTTTGAATGAAGTCGCTTGCTTTTGGTGGAGCGACGTGAACTAACTTTGGAGATTTGTGTACGCAGGAGATGATTTTTCGTGGCACCGACACGACGGCTCTGCTGACGGAGTGGACCATGGCAGAACTGGTGCTAAACCCTGAAGCTCAGAAGAGAGCCCAGGCAGAGTTGGAGGCAGTAGTGGGGCGCGCCCGGAGCGTGAAGGATTCCGACATCCCAAAGCTGCCATACCTCCAAGCGGTAGTGAAGGAGGCGCTGCGAATGCATCCCCCTGGACCGCTTCTATCATGGGCCCGTCTCTCTACTGAAGATGTCAACATAGCCGACGGAATGTGTGTTCCAGCGGGCACCACTGCCATGGTGAATATGTGGTCGATTACTCACGACCCCAACATTTGGGAATCGCCTCATGAGTTCCGTCCGGAGAGGTTTGTGGTGTCGGAGGGCGGGGAAGACGTGGATGTAAGGGGTAACGATCTGAGGCTTGCGCCTTTCGGTGCTGGTCGTCGTGTCTGCCCGGGGAAGGCTCTGGGCCTTGCCACTGTTAACCTGTGGGTGGCTAAGTTGCTCCATCATTTTCAATGGCTTCCTCATGCTGAACATCCGGTTGATCTGTCCGAGGTCCTTAAGCTGTCATGCGAAATGGCTCATCCTCTTCGTTCTGTTCCCGTCATCCGGGTGCCTCTAACTAAATCTTCGGTCTAACCAATGCCTAATTTCGTCCAAAACGTGATGTTCTTTTTGGTGGAGGTAGCGCCGTTCAATTTTTGCCTGCGGCTATATATTTTTCTTTTGCGAATGGTAGATTTTCTGACCTGTCCTGCGAAATGGCTCATCCTCTTCGGTCTGTTCTCCTAGTCAGGGCATATTTTACTCAATTTTTCGGTGTAGCTAGGCAACATGATCGAAACCATGATGTTTTTTCTGCTAGTAACACTGTAATAGTAGGGAGTGTTGTTTACGTTTTGGGCTTGAATGAATGAGTCTGCTTAATATTTATGAATAAAATGGCATTCATTCATTATGACAATAAGGTGTTACAGCAGATGAATTCTGAGATAGCAGCATTTTAATTAGTTTTTAATGTGTTTTTTGAGATATCAACATTCGGTATGGAAGTCCTAATTACATGATATGCTTGTTTTTTTTTCCACTAGAAAAATACTCTTTATATTCAAAAGGATATAAAAATTTACATAGACCGAAGCATACAGTAGGCTGTTCTCTTTGGAAGAAATGCAAAAACGCCTGAAAACTTTTCAAGACTGTCAAGACTTGCAGCACCGATTCTTATCAAAGACGCTTCAGATCAAGACTAACATCTCAGAATCATGACTATAATCGCTTCCGATCAATGAGATTCAAACCCAAGGTGACAAAGACAAGTCAAATCTTAATCTTGTTTTTGGGATCTTCATTGCCATCCTCCCAAACAGCATAGCAGATATGGCCCGAAGAAAGAAGCAAAGAGTTTTTTGATAAGGTATTCGCTTGGCTGTTTTCTTCTCAAAAGATGTGTTTGAAAGCGAGATTTTTGTACAACAAAGCTGCTTCTTTGGTTCTCTCTTTCCAGCTTCCAAAAACTGTTCCCTGGAAGTCAGCGAAACCATTTAACCAGTCGATGATCAGTTTAGAGTCTCCAAGAAGTATCATGTCTTCGTGTATCTGATTGCCAAGACTAGAGAAACTCAAGCACCTACAAGCTCTGCCTTTGTACATGATATGCTTGTTTATATGTTCCAACATAATATAATAAATTCTCTATTTGGACATTTCAAATGAGGTTTTGCTGACATTTTGCTCACGACTTTGGAGAAAACGTTTACACAAGATGAACAAAACAAATAATGGACGGTGGTTTGGATCTAACATTAGTTTCTTGGATTTTTTGGTTTTTGGATCTAACATTCGTTTCCTGGATTTTTTTGGTTTTTGGATCTAACATCCGTAGGTCTAGGATCATGTACCGTAACACTCACTCAACCGTTGAAATAAGAGGAAGTGATTTATACCGACAGTCATTGCGATTCGTTTTTATCTGGTGTCAGGATTGTCTTTGAATTCTGAATTATTTTGGAGTATCTGTTCTGACCATATTCAAGCCTCAATCATTATTTATTGCGAATACCAACTGTACATTCTGTGTACGTATATTTTAAAAACTGTCACAGCCCGTAAACAGAGTATATTTTAAATTTGGAGCGGAGTAAAGTCACGGGAACAAATGAATGATTTACTAAATGTGCCTTGCCTCCCTATGCCAATCAACATGGCGTGAAATAAGGTACAGTTATACTGTTTGTTTCCTGACGGAATAAGGTACATTTATACTGTTTCCCGATCCGATCTTATATGATAAAAATGCAGTAGTATATTTTTTGGGGGGTCTTCTAGCTATTTTTCTGGTTTGATTTTGTTCAAAATTAGGTGATAAAATTTGGTGATAAATGGTCTGCAGATAAATTGTTAAGTTTGTATAATTCAAGTGTTTTAGGGTTTTTCAGCATTTTCAGCACGCTGAATCTATTTTTACATTAAAAAACAATTTAAACAACAAAAAATATAAATTTTATCCAAATTTACATGGCCAAATTCCGAACAAAAAAAACCCCAAAAATAAAACGTTTAACCAACACAATAAAAATTATATTTTTTTAAAATTGTCTTCAAATCTAAAGGGAATGCCAAAACTGATACAACATCAACAAACAATACAAAAAAATGCCAGTTTCCAGTTCAATCTAACATTTTTTTCATCCTGTCCGGAGCAACAAAACAAACAGCCATGTCGAAATGTAATAGCGGTTAAGAGAACAGCATTCTAAGGCGTGTTTCCAGTTCAATCTAACATTTTTTTCATCCTGTCCGGAGCAACAAAACAAACAGCCATGTCGAAATGTAATAGCGGTTAAGAGAACAATATTCTAAGGCGTGTTTCCAGCTCAATCTAACATTTTTTTCATCCTGTCCGGAGGAACAAAACAAACAGCCATGTCGAAATGTAATAGCGGTTAAGAGAACAGTATTCTAAGGCGTGTGAACAGATATACCAGCATGTTAACGCGAATTGTACACTCGAGTTCTTAACAGCCGGCTAAGGGTTCGATCATAGCTCCTTTTTTTTTTTTTTGTGTGTGTGTGTGTGTGTTGGTTATGATAGATAGATGGAGTAAGTTAATTAGGAAGCAATTTTTTCTTTTTTCATATAAAAAGTTGGGTTTGAATTCAGTCAGATTTTCAGGGGTAGACTGAGTTTGGTATGGATCAAAGTTTTATGGATTTTAGAACTTTTTTCCAATGATTTTGACGCATTTTAAACCAACCCACATACTTAGAAAATCGATCAAACTTCTAATCAATTAAAAATTTAAAACTACATCGCAAAAAAAGTACCTGAAAAATAACTAAGAAAAATAACTAAGAAAGAAGATTGCTCCAAAATTAACCCAGAAGATATGCTATGTCAGCTTTAAATGTCATGAACGAAGTCCTTGGTATCACTCCTCCTGATTCCCGAGGTCCTGATTCTTCTCATACTTTAAATTCTTGTAGCTTTCAGTATATTCTCTGTAATTAGCACAATCAAACAACCATATTGAGAAGATACACTGTTTATACTAGCACAGTCACTCAAAATCGCCGATGAATGTCGAAAGGCACGGAAAGAAAATGAAAGGCACAACCAGAAAATGAAACGTACAACCAGAAAATCCAGCATGCTA
Source organism: Picea engelmannii (assembly GCA_009831015.1). NCBI lineage: Eukaryota > Viridiplantae > Streptophyta > Pinopsida > Pinales > Pinaceae > Picea > Picea engelmannii. The sequence goes on from ML789200.1 coordinate 197,091, forward strand.
AATTCAAAGTTTAATCATTTAAACATGACAATCATATAGTGCTACAGTAATTTCTTAATATGATTAGGTAAATGTTAAAAGGTAAAGAAAGACCTATCAAAGTAACTTTAGATAGTCTACATGAATATCTACAATCNCATGCTAAATTCAAAGTTTAATCATTTAAACATGACAATCATATAGTGCTACAGTAATTTCTTAATATGATTAGGTAAATGTTAAAAGGTAAAGAAAGACCTATCAAAGTAACTTTAGATAGTCTACATGAATATCTACAATCAATAGAAAAACATAGAGGAGAGGAGCCAAACTTCAAAGTGAGTTAGTTGCAATGTTTGATAATAGATTTAAAGATGTTTAGAAGATAATATTCAAAGATAAATAGACAAGAAACTATTAAGGTTTAAAATTGGAGGTTAGATTACAAGAAATATAAAATAACAATCAAGACAGGAAGAAGATGTCCAAGAAAATAACAATCTTAGGGACAAGATTAAAGAGCTAGAAGAAAAACAAATTAACAATTTGGCCCTAAATAGTGTGGAACAAAAATTGGATATCAAACCTATCAAAGAGGAAGTGAGTAAGCTGATAGAGTTAGAGCATATAACCTCATAAGTAAAAGAAAAAAGGTTGAGAAAAATACTTGAACATAAATATAGGTTGATTCATGTTATGGTAAGTTTTAATGCGTGTAAATGTGACATACTTAGTAAAAAATTGAGCTTAAAAAGGTCTCAAATATTTTTAAATGAAGACCTATTTGAAAAGATCAAATTAAATTAAGAAAATAAGTTCAAAAGATAAAAATAGCCGAAAAAAAAAAAAAAACAATAATTTCTTACTTTTATTAAAATACCAATTATGATATCAATTAACATTAATAGCAATCCTCATATAATAAAATAATATTAGAAATATAATAAATAAAATAATATATTTACCATAATAATAAAACTAAGTAAATATAATATATTATATATATTTAAAAAACATACTATAGTAATTATAATAATATTATTATCAATATATATTATGTTTATAAATGGTGTATAAGGTATGGTATTAAAAATAATAAATTAATGCTTCGTGAGAGATCATTTAGCAATAGACGATTGGGAAAGGTTCAAGGTACGTGGTGAATCGACGAGGACTTGTGGATTATATCACATATCCACTTTAGGGGAGGCCTGTCTTTATCAATGAATATGAGGCTATGTTCCTAGGGGTGGGTAGGGATGCAAGGGTTAGGGTGTAAGGAAGATGCAATGGCACATTTTCAAACCAATATAGGAGAAAATATTATAAATCGAGTGCATGGTTCATTGGTTCAAATAATAAAGGTGAAAGGGATAGGTCGAATCATCCTCATTTATTAAAAGTTAAAGAATTAGGTGAGTAAAAGGATGGGACATCATAAAACATATTGAATCCCTATACTCTAGTGTGTAGGAATAACTCCGCATTATTTTTAAGGGAAAAATGTGATAAGAGTAGAGGTTGAAGACGATCCTTTTATTTCAATAGATTTTTTTTCCTTAAAAATACCTACTAGAGTTGTGGCTATGGAGGACCAAAGGTAGATTTAATTTGGTTAGGAGAAATCAAGGCTTTAGACCTTTTAGGGTTTGGTTGAGTGAGAGTTGTTGTGGTGTTCCCCAGGGTAATCTAAGAAAGGGGTGTAAATGTATAAGATTGCGGAAGAATATAATCTATTTGGTTCTAGGATGCATCACGTGGTAGAAATGGAAAAATAGGATTTGGTAGGGAAAGTTTTTGGTAGACATATCAAGGAAAAAGCTCTTGCAGATTTGCTAGAGTTGGAATGGAATTCAGTGTTAGGTTACATCTTATAATTCCATATATTGGTAAGAGGGTGGATCGGTTTCATTTTTTAGTCAAAAAAAGACAATTCAAGAAAGCTAGGTTAGAGATGAAGATGGAATTTCACACCTCTAACATTGAAATGGTGGACGCCATGATTCAAATTTCAACCCTTGAACGAATAAATCCACAATACAAATGGTCCAAGGAAAAGTATTGGGACTCACACTTGAATTATTGTCCATAGATGTTTTTAAGGTTGTAGGGAATATCCTAGGATGATTTATAGAAATAAACAAAACTTATTAGAGGAGGAATCCAAAGTATATGGTAGGTATTCTAGTGGAAGTGTAACTGAAATATGGTTTAGCAGAGATTTGGAGATTGAGTTTGGTAATAGATAAGGTACAAAAAGATTAGATCACTTAAGTATACCATTTCATTGTTAAGATTCCATAATTATGGAAATTTAGCAAGTGATTTCCTTTTCAAGTTCACCAAGAAAAAATGGAGAAAGTTGGTTATCATGGATGAGAATAAGAAAGGGAAAGAACTAGTACCATTTATAAAGGCATTGGAAAAGAAAGATGAAGATGATGAATTCAAAGGGAAGCTCAAGTCTCGTGATCAACAACTTGGAAGAGAAGGTGTTTGAAGTGAATTAAGCAATAATACTAGAGAAATTTACACAATCTATTTAGATCCAAGAGGAAAGAACCAATCCCATCTACAAATCCATTGGGAAATAAAGATGAAGATGGTGAATTCAAAGGATAACTAATGTATTATGATCAATGACTTGGAAGAGAATGTGTTTGAAGGAAATGGAGCAATAATACTAGATGAAACAAACACAAGGTATTGAGAACCAAGATGAGTTACATTATTAGAGTAATCACCAATTATTCAACCACTCAATTCTCTGGGTAAGCCTGCAATAATTTCTTCTTGTTCTAATAAGGAACCCCAAATTGTAAGCCAAGAACATGAGTTAGGTTAGGGAATGGATATGATTAAGCCTCCTTAGGACTATAGGATCATAAATAAAGGAAAAGAGACTATTGTACAACCTACACTTGATTTGGAAGAGCCAAGGGGTTAGGTTCCTAGGGATGGGGGGATATATACGGAAATCATAATTAATGAAATAATGGGGAAGCTTCTCAAAATCCATGTTTTGACAAGGGATCCCCTATAAACTTTGACCACCTTACATATCCAATACGATATAGGAAAGATTAATGGACTTAAGCAGAAAAGGAACAGAATGAGGTATAATCATGGACTTGGTAAAAGAAGGATTAAGCTAGAGGACATGAAGGATATCTTACTTATCCCTTACATGCCCCTTGACTAGAACAAAGCTAGAATATAAATTCAAAAACAAAAAAATGGACTTTAAAATCACCCCTACTACAGGGCATGCCCTAGGGAGGGTTTTAGCATGATATGTCTATCATTTAATGTCAAAATTTTGGGAAAACTTGTATAGAAAATGGCCCTCAGTATATTAAGAGATATCAACAAATTTTACATTCTAATGGTCTAAGAGAGAATGGTAAAAGGACGAAAACCATTTTCAATTTTGTTAATTTTTTTGAAGGATTTATAATTCTTAGTTGTAGATTCACTATGGAGATCAAGAGGATTAATTATATGATGGATGAAAACAACCATGAGATTAATGAATTATTTTTCATTTGACCTAGGCCCTAGGAGATAAGTTATTTTCAATGGATATAGGGGAATTCTTAGTGATAGCCAATTTCTATGGCCATATGAGCATAGGGTGTCTCATTGGGAAAATATACTACCACATAATTTTCTAGAAAAGGCGAAATTTATATTGGGAGGAGACCTAAATTTCACCATAAAATAACATATGTTTGGTGGAATGCAATAGGAGTAGAACCCTTGGTAGATTTATTTTTGAATATGTTTGAGGAGGTAGGATTAGTGGATGTGGAACAAGTTAAACTAGTCTCCACATGGAGAAATATGAGGACATGAGATGCTAGGGTGGCCAAATATTGGATAGGTTTTTAGTATTTGAGGCCATCACTATTTCTACAAAAAGGATAATCAATCATTATTGGGATATAGAGTAGAGTTTTTTCACCAACCAATCCTATTATAGATTTCCAAAGAATACACAAAACCATTCATTGAATTTAAATTCAGTCCCACTTGGTTACAAGATGAGGAGTTTCTCAAATTAGTTCAAGTAGAATAAAAGAGATTTGATGCATCCTTAAGGGATTCAGTGAGCCTCCAATTCAATAATATCCTTTAAAGAGTTGAGAGTGTAGTATTGACTTCGGATTTATACAAAATAAAACATGATGAAAAAATGTAATTGAAGTCGAGAAACAAAGAGAACAATTTTATGATAAGGATATTGAAGGACCCAATTATGAGACATTAAAAGAAATATTAAGAGGAATGGAACAAATAAAAAGGAACATCCTAGAAGAAAAGGAAGTTCACTAGAGACTAAGGAGTAGGTATTTGTTCCTATCAAAAGGATATGAACATATTAAGGATTTTCACAACCATGTCAATAAAAAAGGAAAGTATAAATACTATTTGGGAGAGGATGAGAGATGATGACACAAAATTAAGAACCTTCAATGAAATTGTAAAGTTAGGGATGCTACATTTTGAATACCTCTAGAAATAACACCATAGGTTCATTATAGTTAAAATTGTCAAAATGATTCCCTATTTCCCAAAATTTGTAGATGAGGAAGAAAATCAAATATTATGAGGATGTTTCTAAAGAATAATTAAAAGTATTCTTTATCAACTCTTTCTATGATTTGTAATTTTTTGTTTATATTCCCCTAACACAATACCTCACAAAAAATATGATAAACAAAACTGAAATCTACACTAGGAAGGTTAAATTCCTTTAGATTCTAGAATATATTGTTACTGATTTTTTGCTTATGCATGAAATAGATAAAATGAGAAAAATGGAGAACAATAAAATAAAATCACACACCATCGACAAAATAACACAAAGATTTTCTCTCAAAAACCCTTATGGGAGAAAAATCAGCTAGMAGGTGAGGTTTCTTTGCTCTCTTTTATTTGGTATGGGAATAATGCTAGTATAAAGGAGAAGGCACTCTCTATGGAGTTACATGAGACCCRTGGCCTATTAGGTTTCTAYAGAACATTAAACCCCTCTATTATTCTCTCTAATTTCCCACTCCCAGTTGTTCTCCTTTGTTATGGAACAAAATACAATAACAGAGAATGAAACCTCTTCTCCTCCTAGTGTCCTAGTATTTAACATAGCTCGATARCCATCTAAGGGTAGGGKTTTGACTTCCTCAACCCTAAATTGTGATAGGTTTTTGGACCTTCCAGAATATTCTYGAAATTACATATGTGGTTAGCCCCATATGCGTGAGTAACAAGAGTTGATGTGGTATTCTTTCGTACCATGGTGGTCAACATGCTAGATCAACTTGTGGAAGGAAAAACTTTTKCATACAATCTTTGATTGATGTGATTTTTGMACCATTGCAAAGTTATTAATGCGTAGAATAATKTCATGGGGTATGAAGTATAGTGGGGAAATATTTGACCCCAAAACATTTTGTTTGATGCCTCAAAATGGCTCCAGAAGGTTTCAAAMCCCGTTTTTCCAAACTAGGACCTACTGTTAAAATGATATTGCAAGGTTATTCCTCCAATTTTTTCCACTCTGAAAGGATCAAGATAGATGAAAAATAATATGATGATCCAATCTAAATCATACATCCCCATTTAGGGAGGATTTTGGTCCCCAAAATATTTATTGAATGAGGTGAGAAAATTTTTCCTCTACCTTCTTCCTGGAGTACCACTTTGATTTTCCTAGAAGTTGTCCTTTGAAATCAACTTCCCGAAGGTCATGTTACCCTTGTATTTTAGTTCTGGACCACTTTTGCAAAAATGTGTCCTCTTCGAACTCTTCTAAGATTTTGGTGATAAATCCTCTTTGGAAGGTAGGACCTGCTCCTCGTCCTAATCCAACATAAAGGGCTCATAGAGTTTGAGATTCTACACATTCAGTACTAATAAAATGCACATGTATGGGGTTAGATTCATTTGGTAGGAATTATCTCCCACCTTTTCCAGTACCTCAAAAGGATCATACCACAGAACCTTGATCTTCTTACCAAGACCATGTAGTATTTCCTTATTTAGTTGTAAACATACACTATCTCCAACCCTAAATGTTCTCCCTATTTTGTGTTGGTAATGTCTATCCTTGTACTTTTCCTATGACTTCTTCAATGTCTCATGTACTTGCAAATGGATCTTCCTGATCTTCTCAACATTTTTTTATTTTTTTAATGCATCTCCTGTGAGGTCCTCCCTCACTCCTCCTTGTTTTCCATAAACATCATTTAAGGGTGAGGGTGGAAAATATCTAAAGCAAGTTTCAAAAGGTGACTTACCAGTAGATGTCTATACTTATCTATTATAAGAATGTTGTGTATCGATAATATTTTCATCCCAGGTCTTCGGATGCTTCTGATTATAATCCCTCAAAAGTTGCACCAAAGTCCCATTGACTACTTTTTTCTTCCCATCTATTTGTGGATGGAATGTTGTAGACATCTTAAGCTTAGTGTCCATCTTTTCCCACAATGTAGTCCAGAAGGAATTGAGAAATGTGGTGTCCCTGTTGGAGATGATTCTCCTTGGTATCCCAAAGTGCACCCAGACCTATTCAAAGAATAATTTTTCTGCTTCCTGTCCCTTGATGGTATTTTTACAAGGCAAGAGAATGCAATTTTTTTTTAACCTATCAACTACCACAAATAAATAGTCACATCCCTTCTACATGGTTGGTAAACCACCCACATAATCAATGGAAATATTTTCCCAATGTCTAGTTGGTACCTATAATGGATGGTATAGACCTTGCTTCTTGTTACTGGACTTGTTGGTACAACAAAGTATGCATCCTCTAATATACCATGTTATATTTTCTTTCATTTTGGGATAGTACACATACATATGTAAGTTATAAACTATATTCCCATCACCAAAATGTCTTGCAATATTGGAGGTGTGATCCTTTATGATTATTAAAGACTCCAACTTGGAAAGTTATTGTAGACTCTGGACAATTTCAATGAAATGACTAAGAAGCGACTCACTCCAATCTTCCTAATCACCCCTAGAATCTATGGACTCACTAAGATCCACAAAGGAGTTCCTCTCAGACCGATTGTCAACAAAATTAGTTCACCAACCTATGAACTCACAAAGTATGTAGCAAATATCTTAAGTCCATTAGTCGACATCATATACCCTTACATCAAGGATTCAAGTGACTTGATGAAACTCATCAAAGAAGAGAAATTTGAACCAAAGGATGTGCTCATTACCTTTGATGTGGTGTCCCTCTTTACCAAAATCTTGCTAAATGAGGCTATCCAAATTATAAATGAAGTGGTAGACACTAAAACAAGTAGACTAGCAGAGGTATGTCTTATTTCAAATTTCTTCAGCTTCCAAGGAGAGCTTTTAGAACAAATAAGTGAAGTTTCCATGGGATCCCCTCTATCCCCAATAGTGTCCAACCTATTCATTGAGAATAAAGTGTTGGAATCATACCCCGTAAAACCATATAGGTGGAAACATTATGTTGATGATACCAACATCAAGTGGCATCATGGAAACAAAGAACTCAACAAATTATTCGAACACCTCAATGGAATTTCTGAAGACATAAAATTTACTATGTAATTGGAAGAAAATGAAAGTACTTATTTCCTAGATGTAATAGTCACTAGGAAGAAGGATGGAATACTAGGTCACAAAGTCTTTAGAAAGAAAACTCACACAGATAGCTACCTGCATGCANCTGAAGACATAAAATTTACTATGTAATTGGAAGAAAATGAAAGTACTTATTTCCTAGATGTAATAGTCACTAGGAAGAAGGATGGAATACTAGGTCACAAAGTCTTTAGAAAGAAAACTCACACAGATAGCTACCTGCATGCAGAATCTCACCACCACCCTTCTCAAAATATAGGGGTTCTCAAGACCCTAGCCACAAGGGCAGCAAGACAACGATCATCTTGAACAAGAAATAGACCACCTAACCAAGTTTTTTATGAGCATAGGCTACTGAGATAAGGACATAAAGAATGCAATGAAAAATAAAAGGAGGAGGAATCAACCCCAAAACAATCCAGCTGCCACCATGAAGGCATACCTTCCCTACATCAGGGGTGTCACTAAAAATATTGCTAAGGTCTTGAAAATAAAGGAAATCAAAACTTCCTTCAAACCCCTGATAACTATCAGAAAAAGAATGAGTTCCATAAAATACCCTGCCATCGAGTTTCAGGGAAAAGGAATATACAAGATCTCTTGTTATTGTGGAAAATGCTACATTGGTGAAACTAAACGATATTTCCAAGTAAGGATTAAATAACATGAAGACGACATAAAAAATTAACGTATTCACACCTCCACCTTAGCAGAACAATCTCTCAAAACTAAGCATCATGTGTGCCTTGAAGAGACACAAATCATGGCTAAAGAAGACCACTACTACAAAAGGCGCTTTAGAGAGTCCCTTGGAATAATAAAGCATACAAATAATATGAACAGAGATGGTGGCCTAGAGGTAAACAACAATTGGCTTCCCTTGATAGACCAACTAAGGAGTCCTAGAATATGAGTTTTTTATAATCAGACCTGTATCTTCCCCTGTCCTCTCTCTATTTCTCTTTATTAGTCCTTTGACTTAGGGGTCCTTTAATTTCTATCCTTAGCATAGATTTAACACTTAGTCCACTCCTGCTAAACACTGGAAATAACCTAGTTAAAAAAACTCTTAGATTCTATATTTAACTCTCTTAACATTTATATCTTTATTTAGAATACATATTAAACCCTAATCTATTTAACACTTAAGTTAGATTTATAATTACATTCATACAAACTTCAACTTAAGGCTTTAATTTTACTATTCTTAAGACCATGTGTTATATTATCATTTGTACTATGTACATTATGCAATAATAGTATCATTATTACTTATCGTTATATGCATAAGCTTTAATTAATATTACATATTATTCATTTACCTATTATTACTTATTATTGATTTACTTATCAATTAACATTAATTATTATATATCCTTATAACCTTGATGCATTAATAATATAATTATTACTTGTGAGTACTATTACTTATTAAATATATGTAGGACATATTAATTAATATTACATCTTATTTATTACTTTGTATGACTTATTACTTATTAATTTAATTATCAATCAAACTTACACTACAAGGAAAATACCTTTTAGTGCAGGTTTCTAGTGTTACAAAATTGGCAAAAATTAACAAAAAAAATCTCTACTACAACATCTGTTTTCTATAGCAGATGTTTTTGCGGATACTATAACATAATTTTATTATAACTGAAAAAATATGGGTGGCCAAAGGTGTTAGTGGATGTTTACAAATTGATGTGTTTGTATAGGGAACATGCACTAGTGCGTACATACACCTATAGCATCACTGTCGTACACTTAATGCCAAGCACCAGGGTAGTAAAATATGAAAGCACCGAGGCAGTAAAATATTTAAGCACTGAGACATTTGTCTTATAATCACTGTGGATTTAACATTAAAACACACCAGGAGAGTTAAAAATAATTAATCACCAATGTTTTCTGCATAGAACACACAGGTGCGTTATTAATAAGAAGGCACTGATGTTGTATAAAATAATACGCATTGGTGTGTTTTTAATAATATGCATTAAAAATCAAAAGAACTGGTGGTTTTCAGTAACAAACAAGCTCTGATGATTATCAATAACCAAATAACATCGGTGTGTATCAATAACAAATAAGCATTGGTTCTTCATATAAGATTAATGCACCGATGGTCAAATTTTTAATATAATTTTGTGGTATTAAATTAATATTGAAACCAGTTCTAACTGATTACATAAAAGCATTGTGCAAATTTCATATGAAACGCACTGGTGAGTTTTAATATTAAATGCACTGATGAGATTAATAATTAAAATACAATGAGAAACATCAACCTATGATAGTGCAATTATTGTTATTTTTTAATTCCATTATTTATCAAACAAATTACATATATCTTATATTTTGATTAGTGAATTTGGATATGATGTTTGGATTAATTTTTTATATCATCAGATTTTGCATCTCTTCATTATAATATTTAGTCATCCATATATTTAATCAGCGATGTAACATTTCACAGTAATTGGACAACATAATAGAATAAATTGAAACATATTTTATTATATGAATAAGAGGGCCTTTTTCATACAAAATGGGACACTTATTGATAATCCCTTGTCTTTCAATTGGGACACTATGTCCATTACATTAAACAAAAATGTCTAATTTTCACATAAAATTATTTAAAAAAAATACAATTGCAACTTGCATTGATATCCAAATATATCGGTCATCATTATTCACTGGAATTGTTGTTAGTGCTCAAGATACTTCCATGCCTTGGGTTATTTTGTTGAATGTTCAGTTGATTGTCTCGATTGTTTTGTTCTTCTTGAAGCTCCATCCACAAACATAAAAAAAAATTGTAATGAGTCTATCTACATTGGTGAGAATAATGAAAATTGAAATAAATAATATACATGAATATAAATTGAAAATAGATGTACCTCCAAAGAAAGAATTGACTCGTGAATCATACACACATGTTAAAAATAAAATCCCATGCCTTGTTTCAACACTTATTCTATTGGTTCAGTTCCATACTTAGTTTCCTACAAGTTTTATACCCCATAATATATCATAGATTGAATATAAAGTATTATTTTTGTTTCATTAATTATAAAATTATGGGAGTAAAACAACATATATTATACTTACAAATTCCACAATTAATTTTTGATATGCCAACATATCCTCACAACCCTTAATTAACCCAATGTCTATCAATTTTTCTAATGACCCTTCTTTGTATGTTAGCACATGCTTGAAGAAATTCAAGGATGGTTGTTGAAAAATAACTTAAACTATACAAAAAAAAATATAAGTTGTTATAAGGAAATAACAATTACTCACAAACTTTGCTATCAACACTTTTATTTATTTTCATCCAGTTTTGTATGCAGAATGAGTTCCATTTTCTTTTAATTTCTATAAGATATAATTTGAAAATTAATATTTGATGTATAATTAATTGTTTGTACCTAATAGAAAAATTCAATGATTACATACATTTGAAGCACATTGTTGTTGAGATAACTCCTCATGTGATGCAATTATGTCCAATTATTTGGCTATTTCCTTGTACACGTTTTTGGACATTTCTATTGGCATATTTTGGATATCATCTCGTTGGTCATATGGGATTTTCATAATTTTTCTAAAAAAATAACATGACAATAAAATATTTTTATATTGATATATAAAAACTAAATATAACAAAATTGATA
>ML789200.1:208408-246700 GCA_009831015.1 Picea engelmannii
ATATATATATATATATATATATATATATATATATATATATTCTAAAAAAGTGTTTTTATGAATATTACTTTTTGAATGATTCTTTTTAATTGTTGTATGTTTTTTCTATTGCAAGTCTGACATGTCTCATTGACCATTGTTCTGGAAATTCTTCATGTAGTTTAAATATAAATTGGTTCTTGGAATCATTGGATTGGTTTCTATATTGTAAATGGAAATTATGTCTATATGTTCATTCCACTATATAACTCATAGTTATGTAAACGTTTTCCCCCTTTTGATTAACCTGCAACACCACTCCAGATGAGATAAGGACCAATTCATCATCATTTACATCTTCTATGTTAATAATTTTTTTTTTGTTATGATGACATTACGTTCCCTCGTTGTTGGTTCCTATATAAATTAAACATATGTGAATTAACATATTGTTTGAAACATGTCATCTAATAGTCCTAAGTATATTATTAATGAAAATTAAAAAAAAAATCATATTGAAAAGTATATTTTCATTCACTTGATTCATCCCTCTACAATTTTTCCATCAATATTTTACACTTAGATCAGAAATAATATTATCGGGCTTCCTCATTTTCTGGCCCTGCATGACACACACTAACCAATACATATTCTTTAATCTTAAATATAGTTCAACCATATTAATTTTGTATAGAATTTACATAGAACCTGTCTTTTTTGTTTTTATGGATGTGTCATCATTGTGTCAACCATAATTTTATTTATTTGAACTCTTATCACTCATAATTTTATCAATACACAACCTATACCATTCAATACATAAATTATTAAATATATTTATAAATAAATCACATAATTTTCAGCAAAAAAAAATCGTTGTAACTGGTGCACTTTTTATATACAAAGAAATGGTGTGTTTATTACATAAAATGCATCATGGCTTTCCATACAACAACACACACAAAAAAATTTAGTTATTTTTTTAAAATATTGTAAACTAAAACAATGCAATATATATAGAAGGCATCACAACGACTATAGTAGAAAACAAAAACATAGCAAAAAAATTAAACATTCATAAAAAAAAAATAAAAAAATAAAAAAAATTATGTAACATTTTCTATGTTGTTTAGATGAAAACATCGACACTATATTTGTTTTACACCATAATTTTTAAATTAAAAAAAAAAAAAAACTAGCTTTATCGATGTGTTCCTTATATATAAACACACTAGTGTGTTTCTGTTGAAATGATGCACCGAAAAATCAAAAAACATTTTTTTTAAAAAAGTCAAATAAAAAATTGTTTAAAAAAATTTAAAAAAATGGCAGAGGGCCGACTATGTTTGGGATCTGTTGAGATGAATTCCTGCTTCCGAAATTCCCATACCTTTTTCTATTTTCCGAATTTCTCTCGTCCATTTATTTTCCCTCTTCTATACTTACACAAATTCCCCTTTTATTTTCTCCCTTCCATCTTCATATCCATCCATACTCCCATATCATTAGTCTGACCGACTGCTACATTATTCTACACTCACTCATTTCTGCTGTCACGGGTTCTCGGGTTCAAGATTTCATTTCCCATGTTCCATGATATACATTTTTCACCCAAGAGATATGAGATATACATTTTGACTATCGGACTCCCTAAGCTCCTAAGTATCTCATCTCTCCTATATTGAGTTTGAACGATCGAATTACAACACTTAGACAATTTTTGACCTTTCGCAATGGCGAGCTCGAGGGTTCCCATGTTGGTGGGTTCACAAAGTTCCCAAATCCTAATTTCTCTCGTCCATCCCCACCACTTTCGCGCTTTTCCCAATATGCATTTAGTATGGTTTAATGCTAATAACTCATCACACAGGTTCTGTAAATATTGTCATTAATAAGCGAAGGGCTCGAGGAGATTTATTATTAAAGAACATTAAAGAATGATTTGTAGAATATTATGTTATCTCTCTCAAGTGCTCATTTCAAATATTATTTGGATTAAAATAACGCTCTCGACAACTTATGGTAGTAGTAGCTCGACAATAGTTTTGTGGAGATACTATGAACATTTTTGGATGTGAGGACCATAACATTTAGAGGTCTAGAGCATATTCTTACTATTCATCCCCGTCTTCTCAAAAGGAAGTGATTTGGACATCCAGTATTGCTCGTGCAGTGTGTGTTCCTGAGGTTTTCGACTGGAGGGAGATTTTTTCCTGGTGCACTAAGAAATATATACCAAGTCAGTGGGTTATTCAACTTCAAGACCATTCTCTCGTCTCTCTTTCACCTCAAGTGTTCTGTAAAATTTTGAAGCTCCTCAAGCCAACATTTACTTTCAAAGGGGAGGATTGTATGGATTTCTTGAAAAAGCATGAAAATGGCCTAGACCTCTTTCCTGAGTTCTTGTTGAATCCCATGACCATCCCTGAAGATATTACTAGGTTGCAGGTCAACTCGTTCAAAAAACCCTTTCAGGAAATTGATTATTTATGCACCAGAGTGATAGGCCAAGAAACTACTGCCAACATTTCCCGTATGATTCTTTATATCTTATATTTTACTGTCAAGGAGTAGGCCATTTTCGATTGGGGAAAACCGATTTCCATTGAAATATTTTCCCAATTGTCACAGTATAAAAAAGATAAGAAATTATTTATGGATTCTTATTTGGTGTTTGAGATAGCATATTGTTGTCAATTTCCTAAATTATCTATCTGGAAGAAGGTGAATTATGAATTTGACCCAGTGACCTTTAGGTACCAAGCGTTGTGGATACATAAAGCTTCATTGCAATTTTATGAAGTTTTCAATGATTTTGTCTCGGTTTTTAAAGTGTTATTGTTTGGAAAAGATACCCTTAGAATATTCGCCCAGGAAAGTAAATTCCTAGATAAAATTACAATGTTATCAGGATTTTCAATTCTAAGGAAAATCCCTCCTTTCTTCCATGTCATATATCCGATAGAATGTTTATTATAGAAGTTGCAAGGAAATACAATTTATGGCTGTACTTTTTTCATGAGAAATGAAAAACTAAATCCATACTCTTGCCTTGGAAAATTGGGGACTTTGTATTAAAAAATATGAACAAAATCGATGAATTTGCAAGCCACTTTCACAATCTAAATCTCAAGTATCATGAAAGGATAAAAGGGTTTAACCCTAATAGAATTTTTGTGGAACATATGTTAGCAGTGGGATTTATAAATTCATTTATCCATATTGTTCTAGGAGAAGAAGAATATAATAACTTGGGAACTCCTACTCATAATGTTGGAGACTTGGAGACGGTACTTAGTACCAATGAATTTTACAAACAGAAAGGAAAGGGTCCTAGCAAAAAGAGTGCCCATTCCCTAACTGTTACTCCTAAGACTACAACATCTTGGAGCAATGCTCGAGCAGCCCACCCATGTAGAAAAGTGATCAACAATAGTTCAGGAGTAGGAGGAGAAAAGAATCCCCCTCTGGGAAAAATTGAAAGCTTGCACAAACTTCCACCAAGGAAAAAGAGGAAAAATGTAGTGAAAGAGGAAAAAGACTAATGCATAGGGAGTAATACCAATATCTTCTCCCTCAAAGATATGGAACACAAAGCATACATAGAGAAAATGTTTCCCAACATTAATTAGCTGGGAAGCACGACCCACCATAATCTGTCTCTGGAAATCGTTGAGAATGAGACCTTCAACGAATAAGACTCATTTGATTTGCAGAGCACTATTTTTGACAAGGTGTTAGCACCAAGTTTTTACTTTGGTCAAAAATAGAGATAGCTACTGGAAATCCCCGTAGCATCTCTTTTATATTCATCTATTAATGTTATATTTTTATTGCCTTTTCCAAAATGATCTATATTTCCTTTTATCAAAAGGAGGTGTGTGCTTTAAGTGGCCCAAGTCAAATCTTATCAACTAAGTCTTTCACCTAAAACCAACTCAAAGTCATACTACATATCGAGCTAATCCATATGCCAAAAACCATATTCAACACAGAAACCAACATACTCCCAATGAAAGATGTTAGGTGCCAAATAATTGTGCAGGTGTTGAAGAAATAAATATATCCATGATATATATGATAGTTTTCCCAATTTCTTTCCTGTTCCACCGTTTTCATGCATGGATGTGTAGAGTGGAGTGCGCTACAAATCTCACGGTGCGCTGCCAACTCTCTTAGGTGCTACAAATTCCACAGGCACTACCCAATCTCTTGTGCACCACCAAATCTCCTGGGTGCTACCTAAGCTCTTGGGCGCTACCTAAGTTCCTGGTCGCTGTTAATTTCATAGCACACTACCTCAGCTCCTGGGTGCTACCGAAATTGTGGGCCTATTTGGAGGAGACGCTACACAAGCTCGCTATGCAGTGACGCTACAAACAAATGCATAGATTCAAGGAGTTCGAGTTATCATTATGGTGAGTGGATGATGATGTGGAGAAGAGAAAGGATTATAGGTAGCACCATGATGAAAACATTTAACCACTGGAGAATGTTTGGCAATGGAAATGAGAAGTTTGATGCATATTTTAAATGCAAATTAATAGACAGTTAGAAATCCCGATAGAAAGGGGCATGAAATTTCCAGCAAGTTGCTTCAGATTTGAATGCACAGTGGCACGTTGTCAAAACCACACCTAGATGCTATCTGCAAGTGCTAAGTCATCAAGATAAGAGCCATGGGTTGCATGTTGTTGTACATGTTAAATGTTACATCAAAGCTAGATTTGTTCAAGCATTCGATACTGTCACAAATTCTTGTGAATGTTGGAGACATAATGCTACTTTATAGGATTTAGTTATTGTTATCAACTGCAATTGGTTGTTTGTAATTAATTTATGTTTATCATAGTTAGTGGTCAATTAGAAAGAGCTCGACTCTCCCAAGAAGGAATCGATATATGAAAATAGAGACATCATTTAAAGAGGGGAGGTATTTTAGACTACAGGAGGAGAAACAAAGAAAAGACCCGAGAGGTTTTATGTAAGTTTTTTCAGAAAGGTTAATGAGCAACAGTGGCATGAAAGTTTGATTTTCACCTCAATGACTTGTCTTAGTTTTGTATGAAAAGATCAGAGCTGACGAGTAAGACTTTTAGATCAGTTTTTCTTTTCCTTTATGTGTTATCATACTTCTTCAATTTTCTTCCAATTAGATGTGTTATGTTTATATAAGGTTTATATTGATAGATTTTGTGTTGAGGAGATTGTAGTAAGGTTTACTATAATAGCTACCACATACACATGTATTTCATTCAGTGATGTTTGTAAAGGTTTTCTAAGCTATTACAGATTCTTCCTGTAGCGACTGAAAGCAGGTTGTTTTTTAGCCTCAACTACATATTGTGTCTTCTTGTTTTCTTCATTCACCCCTAGTTAATCTCATAATTGATGTGGGTTTTATTCGACCTGATTTTCTGCACATACGAGGTTAAGTCAAGATTTAGGTATCTCATAAACTCCATGCCCAATGGCATATTGAAGTTTCCTAAATTTTACATTCTTTTAGTTTCTTGAAACCCATCTTATCCAAATTAAACCCTTATCATTTCAAGATGTGTTGAGATTGTACTTGAAGCAGTACTTGAGATTGTACTTGAAGCAGTACTTGAGATTGTACTGGGTGAATATTCTAGGAATTTATTGCCTTTTCCAAAATGATCTATCTTTCCTTTTATCAAAAGGAGGCGTGTGCTTTAAGTGGCCCGATTCAAAGCTTACAAACTAAGTCTTTCACCTAAAACCAACTCAAAGTCATACTACATATCGAGCTAATCCATATGCCAAAAACCATATTCAACACATAAACCAAGATACTCCCAATGAAAGATGTTAGGTGCCAAATAATTGTGCAGGTGTTGAAGAACTAAACATATCCATGATATATATGATAATTTTCCCAATTTCTTTCCTGTTCCACCGTTTTCATGCATGGATGTGCAAAGTGGAGTGCGCTACAAATCTCACGGTGCGCTGTCGACTCTCTTGGGTTCTGCGAATTCCACAGGCGCTACCCAATCTCCTGTGCACTGCCAAATCTCCTGGGTGCTACCTAAGATCTTGGGCGCTACCTAAGCTCCTAGGCACTGTGAATTTCACAGGGTGCTACCTAAGCTCCTGGATGCTACCGAAATTGTGGGCCCGTTTGGAGGAGACGCCACACAAGCTCGCTACCCAACAACACTACCAACAAACGCACATATTCAAGGAGTTCGAGTTATCATTCTGGTGAGTGGATGATGATGTGGAGAAGAGAAAGGATTATAGGTAGTAGCATGATGAAAACGTTTAACCACTGGAAGATGCTTGGCAATGGAAATGAGAAGTTTGATGCATATTTTAAATGCAAATTAATAGACAGTTAGAAATCATAATAGAAAGGGGTATGAAATTTCCAGCAAGCTGCTTCAGATTTGAATGCACAGTGGCACACTGTCAAAACCTCATCCAGATGGTATCTGCAAGCACCGAGTCATCAAGATAAGAGCCACGGGTTGCATGTTGTTGTACATGTTAAATGTTACATCAAAGACAGATTTGTTCAAGCATTCGATACTATCACGAATTCTTGTGAATACTGGAGACATAATGCTACTTTATAGGATTTAGTTATTGTTATCAACTGGAATTAGTTGTTTGTAATTAATTTATGTTTATGATAGTTAGTGGTCAATTAGAAAGAGCTCGACTCTCCTGGGGAGGAATCGATATATGAAAACAGAGACATCATTTAAAGAGGGGAGGTCTTTTAGACTGCACGAGGAGAAACAAAGAAAAGACCCTAGAGGTCTTATGTAAGTTTTTTTAGAAAGGTTAATGAGCAACAATGGCATGAAAGTCTGATTTTCACCTCAATGACTTGTCTTAGTTTTGTATGAAAAGATCACAGCTGATGAGTAAGACTTTTAGATCAGCTAGTCTTTTCCTTTATGTGTTATCATACTTATTCGATTTTCTTCTAATTAGATGTGTTCTGTTTATATAAGGTTTATATGGATAGATTTTGTGCTAAGGAGATTGTAGTAAGGTTTACTATAATAGCTACCACATACACATCTATTTAATTATGTGATGTTTGGAAAGGTTTTCTAAGCTGTTACAGATTCTTCCTGTAGCGACTGAAAGAAGGTTGTTTTTCAGCCTCAACTACATATTGTGTCTTCTTGTTTTCTTCATTCACCCCTAGTTAATCTCAGAACAGATCTGGGTTTCATTCAATCTAATTTGCTGCACATACGAGGTTAAGTCAAGATTGTGGTATCTCATAAACTCCATGCCCAATGGTTTATTTCCTTTTCCTAAATTTTACCTTATTTTAGTTTCTTGAAACCCATCTTATCCAAATTAAAACCTTATCATTTAAAGATGTGTTGGGTTTGTACTTGAAGCAGTCCAAGTGCAAATTCCAGCACTAACACAAGGAATCCAAGAAATTTATTATTGAGAAAAGTGATGTAAAGAATAAGAAAGGAAAATATCATTCAAATATTAACCTAAGAGATATGCGGCCTTCCCATATTTCTAGAATTCATAGAGTAACCGGTGATGCATTGGACGATTCCATTGGTGGTCTCGAAGCGGAAAATACAAATTTAAAGGAGAGGATTAAGGAACTGGAAGAGAACTTAATTCCTCTTCAATTCCTTTCTATCCCTTTGGAAATTGTTGGACCCACCACTCCCACTTATAAATTAAAAGGATCCTCAATATTACTTACATCATCCAAGAGCCATGTGGAGAATAATATAAAATAAAGAATGGTATTGATCCCAAAATCTTGGGAAATTTCAAAGAACATGATTTCTTTTGGCTCGAGGATGCATTCCTTTCATGAGTATTTGCAAGATGACCTAAAAAATGAAGAAGGTTTTTACCTTGATGCTATGGTACCCTTTGGTGTCAAAGTTTCCAACATGACAGAGCTAAGGAGAAGAGAGGAGGATCTTCCCTCTCCAAGTCGAATTAAACAGTTGAACGTGTGTTGGAAAGAATTGATAAAAAACTCGAATAACATTGTTTAAAAGTACAATCAAGCAATGTCAAGGAAGGGAGAAATATTCAAAAGACTCATGGAGGTAGACTTAGCTGGAAGCACTAACAAATTCCAACATCCCAAGTTGATTCTCAACTCGTTGTTCCTAACAAAGAAATTGTTTGATGATAAAGTTGATATGTTTAAAGGGTTGTTAGTTGAAAATTTCTATGGAATACTTGAATATAACGAGGACAACATAGACAATTGGCTAGTGGACTCCTCCATGAAAAATCGGGATATTGAAGAAGCATTACATGGAATTTCCCTTGATCTGCGAGACTTGGAGGCCAAGCTATTCAACATCAAAATCCGGCATGAAATCAATGTGGAAGCAATGAAAATTTACATCAAAGAATGGTTCAAAAAATCTATCGATAAACTGACCAATGAAGGGAAAGAAGCAGTTGAAACGGTTCTTGTAACTGTTGATGAGAATGATAAAAGGACATTAGCAAGCAAGTGAAATAATGAGAGACCATCATAGTAAGTTTATGTTGATCATATCCTTCTTTCTCTTTATCAAGTCCTTCATCTAGTTATTCCACCTCTTTCACTAGAAAGGTTTAACCAAAGAATGATAACTCCTCTTTTCTTCTTACCAGATCTTGTTGTTCTTCTACCACCTACTTTCTTCCTTCTAAGAGATTATTTCTTGTATTTATTTGATTTATGGTCCGCGTGAGCCCCAATCCTAGTATTTAATACAAACACATTTAAAATTTCAAAGAATATGTAACATACTATATATTTTTTAGAAATTTCAAGAGAGTTACTTTGGAACAATCTCGACTATGCTTTGTAACCTTATTTTCATAATATAAAGTTTACGAGGTTGATATATCATTATCTTTATTTGAGCTACTCATGTGTCCACTTTGTTAAAGTTCTCTTATGCATGTGGATCATCTTCTTTTTATTTTATGTGATCAAAAATATTTATCTTAAACTATGATGGATGTGAGGAAATTTTTCTTATTTTCTTTAAATGTGTGAAGTGTGTGATTCCTAGTCCTTTCTTGGGAATTTTCTTTAAAAAAGAAAACAAAAACAGTTTCCTTTTATTTTCTCACAATATTTATGTTTATTTGAATTACCACGATGAACTTCTTTGAAGTCCCACATTTTGAAAATATAGAAATACCAAGAAAATATGAAGGGGAGTACCACCTCTATAAAAATGAAAGGGATTTACATCCTTGTGAGGTTTCCATTTCAGTCCTAATGAATTCAAGCGTCAACAATTTTGGTGACTATACTTGGAAATGTACTGAAATTTGGAACTTGGTCTAGCATTCAATATATATATAACTTTTCCCTAAGATGATCAACCCCACTTAGAAATTGTATTGAACAATCAACGAAGCATCTTACATCAGTTATACAATCTGGTAATAACAATAGTCGAGACCTGAGAAGATTTAGAAAGGTCCTAGAAAATATTAGTCCAAGAATAAGAAAGAGAAATCCTCTGGAGACAGAGGAGAGATGAGCGACAAGATCGAAGAAACCCACGGATAGCTAGAGAAGCACAAGAAAAAGGTCAGGATTGAATATGGATGAATACAAGGGACCGATTACCATAAGTAAAACCAAGAAACTCTTCATTATTAGAAGTGAAAAACATATTCTTGGAATCTTTCCGGATATGGAGGAAAGAAATGAACAACCCCGAGACAAGCATCATGAAGAGAGACAAGGAGGTGGAAGAGATGTTGCAATAAATCAAGAGAACGTAAGGTTTGAAAATAGAAGAAGAGTAAGATATTCTCCTTTGAATATTCTACGTGAGAAACATGATCTCCCTATTCTCCCTAATGGAACTCTAAAGGAATTTTATGGAGATGGATCAATCTATGCAAAGATGCATCTTCACTTATTTCTTTGTGTTTGTGATTTTCACTGTGTTGAGTATGACGATGTCATGGTGAGATTGTTTCTACAAACCTTATCAGTAAGAGCCTATGAATGGTATACAACATTTCCTAGTATATCAATTCACTCATATAATGACCTCAAAGCTATGTTCCTGACTATGTTCACCCCTCCAATTTCTTATCATACCCTTCTCATCGATTTCACCTAGATTGGTTTGAGGAAGAATGAAAGGATATGAGACTTTAATCRCAGGTTTAATAAAACCTTGAGTAATATTCCAAAAGATAAAAGACCAAATGACCCTGTCATTCTTGGTTGTTATAAGAATGCAATTCCCTCGAATGTGAAATATGATGCTCAAAATTCTAAAATGTATACCTTGGAGGAGGAAATGACTAAATCCATGGAGATGGAAGGAATTATGATTGAAATGGGTGTCGACCCCGACATTGTACTGGGAAAAGTAAAAATATAGTTTGGAGGATTTAAGTATGGATAATCAAGGAGTTTCCATCTCAATAAGAAACAKATAATTCAAGCCTCGACCGGCTCAAAACAAAACAATGGGTTTTATAGCCCTAAAATTCCCTACCTATGCATACATGGMATCTGTCTTTCTACTTGCAAAATTTTCCAATTTACTGTTGAGGAACTTTCTTTAAAAAACCATTTTTTGGAGCATGTACATACCCTACTACACTACTTCCCATGTACATACTCTATMTKCATACTAGACGTCTTGTGTACATATGCTAGCTACATACTAAAAAACCCATGTTCATCTCCAAAAGTTGCAAAAAATAAAACRTTGCAAGAAATTTGATGKAGTTAACAGRCTATTGGAGGTTTCCTAACCAATTCACAYGTTGTATCCCATCCCAAAACTGAATAAATATCATTTTTTTGATATAAAAGGAGGTCTTGGGGTATCATTCCAACATCAAGCATTAGAACATATAAACTCTACCAAAATCCCTTGCCCCTCTTATTCCAAATATTGCATCCCTTTCTGAGGTTTGGCCTCATCATTCCCTCTCTATCCCTTTCTCCTATACAATCCCTTCCCTTTCCTTAAAGTGATCATTTGATTGTGAGATAAGGATTTGGGATGATGCACTTTGAGTAACATTAATAGGATCCCAGACCTAGTTCATGAAGCATTGGCCTAAAAAGGTTGTAACTTTCAATCTTTGGATTTGAATAAAAGAATCTTTTTCCTATCCCAAATGATATCTTTATGTTTTTCATTTGATTTATGCATAATGGTTTGTATCTAACCCTAATAATGATGAGTAGAGATACTATATTTGTAGCATTCTTTGCCTAAGTGTTCTTTCATTTCATCTTTGGGAGGAAACCAACAACCTAGGAAGCTACAAAGGTGAAGGAGGTCTACATCGAACATTTGGACCAAAGGTACAACGTTTGAAATACTTTCCTATCTCTTTTTATTCTTCCATTTTACATTGTTTGGGGTAGTTTAGGGATTAGATTGTATTTTATGAGAGATCATAGATCTGCCTACATCTTGACCTTAGTATAGTAATAGGGGGATTTCCCCCACTAGCAGAATTGGCGACTCCACTGGGGAGTCTCTCTAGGGTTTTAGAGGGAGGTTTTCGATTTTAATTGGCTTATTTATTTCCTTTTGTGTTTTTGTCAAGTTCACTGAGTATTTTAAGGGTTTCTGGTCACCTACAAGGTGCCTACTATCTTTCCCTGCCTAGTATTTTTATTTTATTTTAAATCTTAGAGGTGTACGTGCTCTACTTTAGCTCAGCCCGTGTACATACACAGTTTGCTTAGTAGACAACCTGCATACAGATGCAGGCTACTAATGCAATAACCCGCGTCTCTGTGTCTTGAAAGTGTTTTTAAAAGGAGAAGTGTTTTCTCTTTCCTGACATAATATTTGGGATTCTTAGGGATTTCTTGGACTTTATAGAGTCTTTGTTATTGGGATTATCTTGGGTTAAAGATTCATTTTCAACTTGTTTCTTGATTTTATTTTGTTTTCCCTAGAGGTTTAAAGTGAAATTTCAAGTTTTAGATCCTCCTTTGGTTTCTTTTTGAATCCCTACGTTTATGCAGTCAGCCTAGAGTCTCTGTCAATCTTGGTTTTTGTTTTCTCTTTTTCTTGTTTCTTTCTTTGAAAAACAAAAAAGAATTTTTACCTTGGTTTTTATTGTCAAAGCAGTTAAAAAAAAATCATTTTTTTTTTTGCATTCATTTTGGTAGCGTAGCCTAGGTTGTTTGTTTGCAAAAGAAAAGTGTTTAGGTTTCAAAGTTCTTTATTTATTTCCTGGAAATATAAGTTGTTTTGTGTATTCAAACAAAAGTAATTTTTAGGAAATTTTCAATTATAAGATCTTGAAAAATTAATTAAAAAAGATGATATTTACGAAGGGTTTTACAAGTTTTTGCTTTAAATTCGAAGTATCTTATTTTCTTTTAAATGCTCTAAATTTTTCTTCATTTTTTCGTCTCTTCCAAACACCCTTAGTTGCACGATCACATCCTTTGCGTAATTCACGCATATAAAATTAACACTTAACTTAAAATATATTATACTTTCTGTTTATCGAGTTCACCGACTAGTTTAGGATTTTTAGGTCCTTGAAATAGGTGTGAAGAGGAAACTCTTCAAGGCCATTTGAAACAAACATTGGAGTCTGATATAGGGAGTGTATAAAGTACAACATAGTAAGAGTTAGTTGGGACCTCCCTCTAACACATGTGCTAAACACGAGGTCACATAAGGAAAGGTAGAGGAGATAAACCCTCCAAATCTAGACCAACAATAGTGGGGATTGTATATTGAGGGTATTTCTTGGGAACAATACTGATTTCATTTTTCTATAGAGCCTCGTGGACATTGAATCCATTTGATATCCTCAGTTGTCTTCCAGACCAATTTCTTTCGACACCCTTGAAGGGCTTCATAATTATTATCCTGCTCATTACGATCAACCCGAATACCGACTGTACCCACCTAGTGACTAACTCCGAGTTGGAAACTTAGTTACCTATTTTTAGGGACTTACACAGGTGACTGCAGGGGTATACTGCATTACCTAGGGTGGATGTTGGATCTTGCTTCACAGAGAATACCTAGAGAGTGCTTCCTTGTTTGAGTTTCACTTACACCGATTAGTTTCTCTAGTGTTGATTGGCATAACTATCCTTCCCACTAGTTAGTGCTCTGCTTGATTTATATTTAAGAACTTTTAGTGTGTGCTATGTGTTTCACACTAGTCGAACCTTACTGTCTCAATTGATCATTTCACAAAGTGGAAGATCAAAATATCTTCCAGTCACAAAGGATTTAGGGCCTGTCGTCGGTTACTTTGGAGCCATATCTGTCATTATTGAGGCAAATAATTGATCAAGAAGGATTGTTAGAAGTGACTAGGCTGCAAGAAAATGTACCCAAAACAACTCTGAGAGGAGACTTTACGACATCAGAGGAATCTATCATTTCTGACCTTGTGACCAAAGGTTTAAGGCCAGAAAATCCTCTGATCACAAACTTGTTGACACCGATTATAATTTAGATTGTCCCTCCTGAGGTGACATCTTCTGAACATTGGTTTATTCAAAGAGCGATGATGGAAGAAATTGTTTCTACTTCTTCAGGGAGTCCCCATACTCCTGTTACGACTACCACTAGAGGGGAAATTGTATCTCCTCCCCCACCGCCTCTTGTTAGGAGAATGACTGTCTTGACACCCATGACTTTGGTAAGTGGTTTGATGGCTTTAACGACTAATTATTTCACTTAGAACATGACAAGAATTCCCTTGTCATATGGGATGCCTGACTTTGACTCGAATTCAATTATTACTTACTTTAATTTATAGACCATGGGTCTAGGGGCATGGAGGTATAATTCTTCTTTGCAAGGATCAACCACATGCACTACTTCCCCATTCAATGCTATTCCTTATGGTGAGGTTCATATACATCCCCCATCCCCTTCGCTGGGTGGCGCGTTTCAGTAGTTGATCGGGCCTAACACCAACTATATCTTGTTTAGTGGAGGAAATTTGAGACCTTCATCCTACATGATGTTAGTGGGATATATGTCATTCTCTTTGCTTGTGTGTTTGGGAATAATGTTTTTTTCCTCTTCTTTCTCAATCGGTGGAAACCCTAGCTTTGGTCAATAGAACCCTTTGCAAGGTACAATTCCTTCACAGGGAGCCACGATAGGAGTATACTCCACACACAGATTTGGAATCCTTGGTAGGGCTCATTTCCCTTTCAAGGGATGTCAGTCAGGGGAAAACCCTTCCATACTCAATGGAACCCCGGGAAAGGTTCAGCACCTATGTCAGTAAGATCGACTGGGGGCATCCCCAACCAAGGTCCTTAGAACACTACATAGGGAGAAATCACTGCGCAAGCTATGTCGTCTAACTTCAAGAGTCAGTCGATGATGCAACAACAGATGCAATTTCCTTTTGTCAGTTAAGGCCATGGTTTCTACAAAACCTCGATCAACAATCCAAATTTTCCTGGAAACCTGGTGCCAGTCAAAATCCAGGTCCCTCTTTTCATCTAAATAATCTGCAACCAAAAATACCCTTTGTGGCAACCCTGCATTTTACAGACTTTACGATATTGTTAAATGACCCTATCTGTCATGATTTTCATTAGCCCCCCATGTCAACTAATTTTCCTTCTGACATTCCAAAATTTAAGGGAAAGCTCGACGAAGATCCAGGTGATTACATGACTACTTTTCACTTATGGTGCTCATCGAAATCATTGAAAGACGACTCCATTCAGTTGCATATTTTTCAACGTACTCTTATAGGGGGTGAAATGAAGTGGTATATCGAGCTTGACAACTTGAAGTACTCTTACTTAATGACCTGGATATGATTTTCCTAAACCATTTCTAGTTTCCAGTGAGATACGATGTTGACATCGATTTGTTGGTCAACTTCAATCAAACTAAGGCTGACCATATCTCAGATCATATCCAAGAGTGGCGGTGATAAAAGAGCTTGATTAAGGTCAAGGTTCCTCCTTTGTTTTTTCTTGAGTGGTTCTTGAAGTGTTTGGTTCCTTGCATGTCCAAAGACATAGAACGTTTGGGGTGTTTTCTGAGGAAGAGTCTATTATGAGAGCCCAACAACTAGAAATTATTTACTCTTAGTCTGGCATGTTTTACGAGATCTTACCCGATGCAACACGGTCAACTCTCGATAAGGCCAAAAAAATTTATGGGCCCCACGATGATGGCATAGTGGGCTTAACATAAAGAAATTACATAGATCTATTTTCTAATCAATTACAACAATTATCGATTCAACATATTGTGGCCAGTAGGACTCCTAGTTCAGTCGCCCCTATAACCTAGACGTCAGATGTACATAGTGTGAAATCGACAACTCCCAAGGCCAAACAACACACTGAGGGAAAGAAGAAACATAAAAAAAAGGGTTAAAGGGGATAAAAAGGTTGCTAACAATGTTGGCGAGGAAAAAAATTAGAAGAGGAAGGTTAAGTTTCCATGTAAGCTTTTCATGGACGACAACTTAACTCACTTGTGCCCTCGTCTTGCAAAAGCTAAAAATATACTAGCATAATAAGAACCCGCTGTGCTGAAAAAACCTTTTCCATAAGGGAAAGATATGGCTCAGGATTTTACATCCACGAGCGCGGTTGGGGGAAGTCAGGGACCCCCTATGCCTAATTATAAAAACCTGACCATGAACATTTACATGATGAACACCGATGCTCATTTATCAACCAGGATTCATGACTATAGAATATTGAAATATATTGGAAAGGGAAAGGATGCCTCCAACCCATCAAATCCTCTTCAAATTGAAAAGACAGTGGGTGAGACAATGACTCACATCTCTAAAGGTGTGTTTAAGAAGGCTTCCCATAACCCAAATGCAAGGGTTTCTCAGAACTACTCCTTCGTGGAGGATCTGGCACAGACCCCTTGTGAAATGGATGCTTTGGAGATTCTCTAGAGTTTCCCCTCATAGAGAAAATATTTGTTATCTGCCTTGGGAGTGATCGAAACTAGTAACTCATGAATGATCATTTTCGATCCAACCGAACTTAAATCTCATCTTCCTCACCATGTCTCCTTTCAGATAGTAGTGGCATACACCACGAAATCATTGACACAGAACATTTTCCATACGGTCGTTGATGAGAGTCCCTTGACTTCCATGATGTAGTTGGAATGTAGGAGGGCCATTGGTCAGCCTATGTTTTCTCCATTGCCTACATTGCTAATGGATTTTGACGATTGATCGTTCATACCACATAATAAAATTCCTTCTTTCCTTCTGAAGTTGGAGGGTAATATTGTGTGCGTCGAGGTGTAAGTAGTCGATGTGACTCTCAACTACAATCTTGTATTAGGATGGAGTTGGACTTATGCAATGCACATGGTTGTAGCCACTGGTTTTTGAGTCTTATGATTTCCACACGAGGGTCGGATTATAACCATCGACCAATTGTCCTTCCCTTGTCCTGACCCTTCATCGAGGTATTCCACAGTCCCAATGATTGATAACCCATACCCTGGCATTGTCAAGTTAGGTTCCAGATTGTTTTCATTATTGATGGGAGCTTTTTATTATCCTCCACCTTCCAATGATGTAAGGTTTATTTCGGTTGTTCTTGACCAGCCGAAGGATGCAATTTTTTAAGTGTCATCTTTTAAAACGAGCTAATTTCACAACCTATGGACTTTAACTTCCCCATCGGCTTCGATGGAATGGATAGGGAACCTTGGCATGGCCATGCCCTTATCCATTGTTGAGGTTGCATACAGTGTTGTTCAGCAAGCCTCGGCCAACCCCAATCCAGCTCCACCACAGGAGATAGATCCAGTTCTCAAGCCTATTTGGGATCAGGACTCTATCGCCACTCAAGACCCTTTAGAATTATTCTTTCCCTCTGACGAGGTGATTCTAGAGGCAATGATTTGTCTTGACAGACCTTGGGATGATCTACATAATAGATCTTATTTTATTTCTGAGCTTAGGAGAATAGAGGTAGGACAATTTGTTTTGACCATGAATGGAGATAACCCTTGTCCTATTAACCCTCTAGCTACACATATAGTATATGCTGAGGGAAACATGTCAAGTATTGTTGCAAGTATTCCTATCGATATCTCTAGAACCCCTGGTGTCATGGAGAATGTCTTTGTCAGAGAAGATTGCTCCCCCGAAGAGATTCAAATTTATATAGAGTTGTTTAAAGAGTTACGCGATGTTTTTTACTGGTTTTATGAGGATATGCCAAGCATCGACCCACAAATTGTTGAACATGAAATCATGACTTATCATGATGTCAAATCAATTTGATAGAAGCTTCTTCCAGTCAATCCTTGAAAAGTAGCGACGATAAAGGTTGAAGCAGAGAAACTTCTCAAAGATGGTTTCATATACCCCATACAATTGACGAAATGGATATCAAACCCGACTCCTGTCAACAAGAAACATGGAACAATTTTCTTTTGTATGGATTTCCGTGATTTGAACAAAGCTTGCCTGGAAGACAATTTTCCAACCCCATTTATTGATCATATTGTCAATGAGTGTGTGGGTTGTGAAGAATTTTATTTCATGGACATTTTTCGAGATATAATCAATTTCAAATCAAACTCGAGGACCAACATAAAATGACTTTTATTTGTCCTTGGGGTAGCTTCACGTATTAAAGTATTACTTTTGGCCTGAAGAATGTTGGAGCTACCTTTCAGCGGGCCATGTCATTCACTTTTCATGACCTCAAAAACATAGATGAGGCGTACCTAGATGATCTAGCATCATGTTCTCACAAGAGATTCGATCATTCTGCCCATTTACATCTAATATTTGAGAGGTGTTGCTACTATTAGATTCACTTGAATCCAAACGAATGCAGTTTTTGCGTGAAATTGGTTCGTTTAATAGGTTTCATCATGTCGAAAAAAGGGATCATGGTCAATCCTCTTAGGTTTGAGGTGATAGTTCAATTTCCTCCCTCGTGCACAATACCCTAGCTTCATATCTTATAGGGAAAAGAAAATTTTCTTCGACGTTTTGTCGCTAATTATGCCAATATCACTAAAGGGTTCACATGTTTTTTGAAAAAATTGGTCCCATTCTGTTGGTATGAAGCAACTCAACACTCCTTTGAAGCATTGAAAAGTTCCTTGACATTTGCCTCTCTCCTTACGCATCCTAATTATAACAAATATTTCTTGTTGTATTTGTCTACTACAGAATCGACCATTGGCATGGTCTTGGTCCAGGAGGATGACACACTCGAAGAGAACATTATCTATTATATTAGCTATGGCCTAGTTGGACCAAAACTCAACTAATCTCATGTTGATAAAATTGCTTTGGCTGTTGTCCATGTTCTCCAATGGTTTTGTCACTATTTATTACTTCGAAAGACCACTGTCATTGCCATCATAAACCCCTTCCAATATGTTTTAACGCGATGGGTCATTGGCAGAAACATTAGTAGATGGATAGTTGTCCTATAGGAGTTTGACTTGGATTTTGTCTTCGTGAAATCTAAAAAGTCATTGGTCTTTGCTAAACAAATTTCAGAACTTCCGATTGACTCTAGTGATATTATACCCGAAGAGTCACCTATTAACAAAGATATTTTTCTAATTGCATCTTCATACCCCTAGTATGGATATATACTTGTGTATCTTCAGACCTTCAAGTTCCCTGCTTCTACTTCTCTCGATGAACATCGACGAATATGGCACCAAGCGCAAAAATATCTCATCCTCGATGACACTTTGTATCGTCAATGTGTAGATTGCATTCTTTGATCATGTATTACCCATGAAGAAGTAAGGTTCGTTTTGAAGGAATGTCACACTGGGGCATGTGGCAGCCATTTGTCTGAGTTGTAAACATCCCAAAAGATTCTTTTCATAGGATACTTTTGGCCCTTGTTAATCAAAGATTGTGTTGAGGAGGTCAAGAAGTGTCACCCTTTCTAGATATTTTGTCAGAAGATGTAAGCACACACTGCTCCTATGTTTCCGGTCATTGTTGTTGGTCCCAAGTGGGGGATTGATTTCACTACATGTCACCTAGATTTTTCCAGGGGGAATCACTATATCATCATAGCAGTAGACTATTTCACTAAGTGGGTCAAATCTATTCTGACATTTAATAATTATGGGGAAACTGCATCCCTTTTTGTTTTCAATCAAATAGTATCTAGATTCGGTATCCCGAAGGAGATTTTCACTGACCATGGGAGTCTCTTCTAGAATAAAATGATTACTTAATTAACATCAAATATTGGTTTTAAAAGGGAACATTTGTCACCCTATTTCCCACAAGATAATGGTAAGTTGGAAGATATGAATAAGTCTCTCAAGACTATTCTTCAATGGATGATCAATTCGGCCAAGTCAAATTGGCATTTGATGTTATATTCGACGTTGTGGTCCTATCGAAATTCTATAAATACTTCTATCGATTTTTCACCTTTTCAACTCGTCTATGGGATAGAAGTAGTGTTACCCATTGAGTGTCAAATCCCTTCTTTAAAGTTGGTAGTGAAACTACTAGCCGACACCATACTTCTTGAGGAAAGTATTCTATATCTCGAGCAACTCGATGAGTAGTGTTGCGATGTAGCCTTGACTAACGAGGCTCATAAGCAATGATTCAAGTGTCAATATGATCAGCCTGCTCACCCTCAAATTTTATCTTAAGGTGATCTTGTCCTAGTCTATGACCAAGACAAATATCCCTAGGTGTAGGCAAGTTCAAACCCATGTGGTTCATACCTTTCATTTTGAAAGAGGTCTTAGAGAAGGGTTCTTACCGTATGGTTTATTTTGAGGGAAATGGCTTAGAGGATCTTAGAAATGGGATCTACCTTAAGAATTACTACTCTTAGGTCGGTCACTTGGGTGGATTCTTGTATATATGTAAAATCTTTTATACATTTTTGAATTTTTCATTTTATGGATGTGTAGTTATTTATGTTTTCTTTTTAACTGTGGAAGATGTCAAGTGAATCAAAGGTTTACTTTGGGTTTGTAGATGGCTCTAGCTGACATACTCAGAGGCTTTCTTCCACAACTTGGGTGATTTTCACACTCGGAGGCCAATTGCTATCTTCCAGAGGTATTTTTCTAGGTGATGCAACCAATAATGTTTTCGAATACAGTGTAGTGATAAAATTTCTATATGATGCTTTGTCACATGGTATTTATTGCCTCCGAGTTTATTTATATGCTCAGCTAGTTGTGTCCTAGTTATATGGGGTTTACTGCATTTATGATCCTACTCTTCACTGACGATTCCTTAGGGTACATCTCTTAGACTGATCTTTGTATTATATTATGTATATTCATGTTCCTGGGAGATTTAATCATTTAACTGATACTCTAGCTAATCAATTTTTAGATTGGCATGTTGCTCACATGTAAAAGTAAAACACACACATACACATATAAATACATTTTTAAAAATGTCATCCATAAAACAAGAAATATGTATATATATATATATATTTACAAAATGGTGTCATGAGTACACAAGTGGGAATGAAAGCCTTAAAAGTAATCAGTATACATCGTTCGGATTAATCCCTCAAAATGCATAGCACAAAAAGTTCCCTTGGCATATAAGTAGTTCGACGCTATCTAAGTTCTAGGCCTATTCACCCTTCTATAGTGGACAACGACGTTCACAAGATGTCAGAATAAATGGACCCAAGTCCGAGGCACCCATACTACATGTGGATGCATCATTGGGGGGAGATCCTCAATCACAGCCATAGGAACTGCATGAGTGAGAGTAGTGAGGTTCCTCTCCACTCATCGTAGGACTCTATCAGCCTCTCTAGTTGGGGGTCCTCCCGCAGCTACTGGTCCTCCTACTTCTACTACTCCTACCTCTGTTCTAAGATGATGCCTAGTCCCGACGAAGTCTATTGGTTGAACAGGTCCTACATATGTACATAATAGATTTCTAAGTAAGTACTCTGAGACACACATAAAAAGGATATATATATAAAAAAAAAATTAATAACTTCAAAAAACATATGTTACCTATCTTGCCATGCTCCTCTCCAAGGGGCATGGGCATGTCAGGATCTCTAAGGAAGATAATTCCTGCATAGGGATAGTCCTCTATGATTGGGATTTGACATGCCCACCAGTTGAAGAATCTATCGTCCAAGGCCTCTTGGGTCCTTCCTCCACCCTATCTAGGAAGTAAGACTGCCCACTTGCATAATGCTGAGAAGGAGGAAATATTCCCCCATACTGTCTCTCTCGGACTGAGACTGGGCACCCTCTCGACGAAGAAAGTGCATAAAATGGTACCAAACCCCAAGTTCTTGTTAGTATGCCTATGACACTCTGTGAGTTGTCTCTTCATGCATACTAGAATGGTAGTAATCTAGTCAAAGATCGCCGCCTCTAAACTTTGAACTGCACATTGCATCTATGCACGAGAGGCACGATGAAGTGTTGCAGATCCAGTAAACCACCCAATCATGAGTAAAATAACTTGTAGGGAGAGACTGGTAATCTTGTGAATTGACACCTGAGAACCTACTTTCTCAGTACTAGCCTCACAATGCATCGCGATGTAGTTTTCTATGTTGTACAAACCTAGAGGAAAAGTCCTCAAGTTAAACGGTTCCCCTCTCCTAGAGAGATCAGTCAAGAAGTAAATGTCCTCTATGGTTGGGGTAAAAAATTGACCCTCTAAAATAAATGCCTCTGTGTCGGGATGCCAATACTCTACCAAGGTATTAAGAAACATTGGTTGTTCCCTCATGAATGGACACTGAAATAATTTCCATAATCCACATTGTTTTAGCATAGAAACTGTCATAGGATCCTCCTCGACCAAGACATACAACTCCTTAGGTTCCCTCTCTCTCTAGCGCACATACATCCTGTCACACACAAAAATTGGAGAGGGTTTAGTACTTTTGTTTTATTTTTTCAAGTCAAAAGGAGGTGTACGCGAGATGTATTTTACACAGTCGCATATGTACTCAGGCTATTTATTACTCTACCCGAGTACATATGCGGGATGACCTTGGTCAACTCATGTACATGCAGACACAACCCTTTTACAAGGGCGAGTGCCTCCCAAACTAAAAATTAAATGCAAATATATGAATTTAAAAGGAAGGAGGGATTTATACTTACTTGGTCCAATTAGGAGGGTTTTGTTTCCATCGTAGCTCCCATAATTCATTGTTTTTGATAAAGGGATTTTTGACTTTTTGTTAATTTCCAAATTGCAATGGTAAAAATGAGTTGTCCACATTTATTTATAGACCTTTTTGGCCCCTTTTCCCCTAATTTGGTCCCCTTTTTCACTTTTCTTAGCTTGGTGGCTGCTTGAGTTATCTTTAGGTCATGATGATGGACTTGTCCTTTCAGTTTGGCAATTTTTTGAGATGGGTTACATTTATATCGTCCCATGTTAAAAGTCATTTTTTCCAACTTTTGCATATAAGTTAGGTTTTCACTCCCAACTTTCTTCATATCATTTTATTTTCCTCTTTTCCATAGGACCTATCCCACCAAAGTGAGAAACATAACCTTCTCTACTGCTTTAGAAGTGTCGTAATTAGGTGGTAGAGCCCACCTCTACATGGATGCCCTAGGTAGATCCTTTGTTGCATTTTGGAATCCATGCTGTGAGTTTTGACTATAGGCTTGAGAGTCCTTGTTAGACCCTCCATGATTACATATTGAAGTCTTATTTTTCTTGCTAATCATTATTATTTCCCTTACCCACGAGACTTCCTAATGAGCACACTTTGTTTTCTTTCAAGATCACTTTAAATTTCAAAAGGAAAAATCCAACGAAACTGTATTTATTCTTTTTGATCATATCTGGATTATTTGAGAAAAGTATCCCCCTGGAGTCTTCTTTAAGCCCTTTTCAGACTCTCTAAAATTGAAAATTTTGTTGAGAAATGTTGTTTCCCTTCACGTTCGCCAAACTCAAATTTGAAGGCACATATTTCTTATGGTAGTTTACCCATTTTTTGGTCTGGATGGCTAGTTTTACGAATAAAGGTATGCTCTAGGAACTTCGTTTCGTTAGAAGAGTATTCTCAGGCGTAAGTTTAACCCTTTGTCGGGCCTGAGGGACTAAATTTTTGAAAAAGGAACATTCTCCTTGGTTTTGGTTTATCTCTTTTTCGGTCCTTAGAGATTACTTACAAAAAAGAAAGCCCCCCAGAGTCCATAGTTAAGGTCTTTTCATACTCCCTAAATATGAAAATATCATCAAGTGACCTTGTTCCTTCACACTCATCAAATTGGTCCAGAAGAACATGTACTTGGCATGAGTTTAACCCTTTTTCTAGACAATAGATTATTCAGGAAAAAGGTATGCCTCGAGAGATTCATCTCGTCGGGAGAGATATACTCAGTTATATTTTATAGTTTTTCGGTCTAAGGAGACTAAACCTAGAAAAAGGATGTGATTCCATAGTTAAGCCATTTTCAAACTCCTTAAAATTGAAAATATTGCCGAGTGATCTTGTCTTTATCACACTCATTAAAATGGTTTTGAAGAGACGTCTTTTTGGTATAAGTTTAACCCTTTATTGAACCAACTATACTAATTGCAAAAAAGGAACTGCCTGGAGTCTTCTTTTTTCATTTTCTCACTGTCTAAACTTGAAAAAACCACTGAGCTTACCTTCCCTAGGCTCGTAAAAATTCACATGGAAGGAGTCTTGTTGTGTCATGATTAATTTCATTATGGGTCTCACCTTTGCATATTTGGCCTAATTTTGGCTCCATGTTGCTATCAACTAAAACTTTAATGAATTCCTTATACTCAAGCCTTGAAACACATTTTTCCATTTGCAATTAGACACCTTGACCCATGGAGGAATTTTCCCCGAGTGTCTTGATCCTACACATGCCTCCTTGCCTTGAGAATCAGTATATTCTAGGTGCTTGGAACCAGTTTTCTTTCTCATGAAACTCATTCCTCCTTTGTAACGTAGCATTATTTTATTCTTTTTCAAGCTCATTAAAAATTTTAAAAAGAGAAAAAAAATCAAATATTCCAAAAAGAGGAGACGAGAAATATGTATTCTTTTTCGGCAGCAAGATAGTTGCCCTTGGAAAAAGAACATCCTTTTATTTGTTTGTCAAGCATTGGGATTTAGTATGAACTTAGGAAGTTGTTGTCTCTACATATATTTGTGTCCTCCTCCATTTGGTTACTCTTCCAAACATATGGAGAGTTTGCGGTGCCTACTGCATCACAGACTTATGTCAATATTATGTTGCCTGAGTCTGATCATATTTTGTTCTTTTGTCCAAGGGAAATTTTATCCAACCTGAGTCGGACATTGTACGCTTTGTCTCTTGCATTTCATGAGTCATTCATCTCGTGATTCCACTCAAGTCCATATTAAAAATCGATGAATTTCTCTTCTTGATCATCGAGATCCTCTAGTATTTTCCCAACAACTTGTCGAAGACCTCAGAGTAGTGAGTCTTACACTCCTATTTTACTCCTACCTGAAATGTTGAATATCTTGAAGTTTTTGCTTGAGATATGGTTTTCTCATCTCCAGCCATAGGTGCCAATACTTCTTGAAGATCCATATTATATTGTACTTGAATATCATCGAATGATTTTGATATGTAGATCTGTTGTGTATTGCTCGCAACTACACTTTATATAGAAATTTATATCATATGGATCTGCAATGTACATGATTTGTAGCCATGATTAGTTCATCCCGAGCATGGGTATTCCCACCTCAAAGAGATTATTATTTTGCAGATGGCGTGGTCCCAAACTCTGGTCCCAGGCTCACCCGACTTCGTGGATTCCCACTGGTAAATATATTGTAATGTATTTCGGCCATCAATTTCTCTTCTGACCTTATACATTAGGAGGCATATTTAATAGCCCTAAAATTCCCTACCTATGCATACATGTCATTGGCCTTTCTACTTTCACAATTTGCCAATTTATTGCTAAGGAACTCTTTTTAAAAAGACATTTTTTGGAGCATGTACATGCCCTGTTGCACTACGTCTCGCATACATACACTATATAAATACTATACATACCTAGTACATATGATATATGCATACTAAAAAACCCGCATTTATCTCCAAAAGTCGCAAAAAAAAAAGTTGCAAGGAATTCGACGGAGTTAACGAGCTATTGGAGGTTTCCTAACCAATTCACCTGTTGTAGCCCATCCCCAAACCGAATAACTATTCTTTTTTCATATAAAAGGAGGTATTAGGGTCCCATTCTAACATCAAGAATTAGAACAAAGAAAATCATCCAAAATTCCTTCGCCCTCTTATTCCAAATATTGCATCCCTTTATGAGATTTGGCCTCAACCTTCCCTCTCTAGCCCTTTCTTCTATACAATCCCTTCCCTTTCCTTAAATTGATCAGTCGATTGTGAGAGAAGGCTTTGAGATGATGCATTTGAGAAACATTAAGAGGATCCCAAACGTATTTCATGAAGCGTTGGCCTACAAAGGTTGTAACTTTCGATCTTTGGATTTGAATAAAATAATCTTTTTCCTGTCCCAAATGATATCTTTATTTTTTTCATTTGATTTATGCATAATGGTTTATATCTAAACCTAATATGGATGATTAGAGATATTGTGTTTGTAGCATTGTTTTCCTAAGTGTTCTTGCAGGTCAACTTTGGGAGGAGACCAACAGCCTGGGAAGTTACAAAGGTGAAGGAGGTCTACATCAAACGTTTGGACCAAAGGTACAACCTCTAACCTACTTTCATCTCTCTTTCTATTATTCCATTTTAGATTGTTTGGGGTAGTTTAGGGATTAGATTGTCTTTTACAGGAGATCATATCTATACTTATATCTTGAAAATGGTATATTAATAGCAGGATTTTACCTGCTAGCAATGGGAGGAGGATTTTTAAAGGGAATCATACCTGATGTAAAGGTTGACCCTATGGAGGCACATGAAACTAAGAAAATAATTGAAATTGCAAAGATGAATAGAATTATCAAGCAAATGCAGAATGAGATAACCAAACTAAGAAGGAGAGATAATTATTTGGAAAATATAAGAATTCCAATCCCAGAGAAAATAAGGAACCCTCCCCAAGAAAACAGAGTGAGGTTTGCGAACACGGATAATCTGCAAAGACCAAGGGTTCCCAGGAAGCCTACTCCTAATGAAACTATTTTGAATGATGTGTACGATAAAAAATTAATTGAGAAAGAGAATTGTTAATCACCTGATGAAATCTCTAAAATTGTGTAGATTGACATATGAGAGACGTCCATGTATATATTTGAAGAGGGTGACAATGATCCCAACTCCCAAGAAAACATCATCCAAACAATAAGATTTGTAAATAGACCAAAAACTAAAGGCAATTATGATAAAGAGAACCAAAATGAAAAACAAAAAGAAAAAAAAAATGAGAAAAGATAAAATGAGAAGGTGACAGATAATGTTGGAAGTAAATAGAAACACCTGACATCAAACTCCACTCAAATGACATATAATGTCATAGAGGACTTAAGTAAATTAAGGATAATTTTTCCCTTTATAGAAGTGGTAAAGATTCCCCAACAAAGAGATAACATTTTGAAATTGTTGGACAATCCATATGAAAGAGAAGAATCTGTTGTTACTGGTCCAAAAAAAAGCTAGAGCCCGTTAACTGCCAAGTTGAGAGGTAAAATTCTTCCCTTTTACATTTCAATTGAAAATCATGATGTTGCACTACATAATTGTTTGGTTGACACTGGTGCAACAAATAATATCATGCCACTGGATGCCATGGAGGAATTAGGCATGAGTTGTACCAAGTATTCTGAAACCAATGAAAGAATATATGCGATTGATTCTAGAAAAGTGCTAGCTTATGGAGAGATCAAAGATTTTTATTCTTGGAATACAAAATCTTCCCATATCATTACAGTTTTCGATATTATTATGGTAGACCTTCCTCCAACATATGGAGTTGTGCTGGGAAGATATTTGACATCTATGACCAAGGGATATATAATGAACAATGGAAGTTGTATGATGTTTCCAGGAAAATAAGGAGCAATGATTAAAGTTCCCCGTGAACCTATAAAACTCTTCTCTTTCAAGAAGAAGGAAAATGAATTAATGGAGGATTATATAGATGTTGGTATTGGAAACTATGTTATCCTAGACATGGAACATAATGAAATCCTAGATCAAGTTCAAGACATGAATAATCAAGAATGTTTGTTTGAAGGATATTGGAGGATGTCATTCGACAGAGCTTATTCAAACTCTAGGAGCAGAGTTTGGATTGTTCTTATGAGTCCAAATAAGGTTGTGCATCTGCATGTTATTAGACTAGAATTTTCATGCACTAATAATGAGGTAGACTATGAATCCTTGATTCAAGGGATGATCCTTCCACAAGAAATGAAAATAGAACATATGATTTTAAATAGCAACTCAAAGTTGGTGATCAATCAGGTTACTTAGAGGTATAAAATAAAAAAGGAAAGAATTAAGTTATATTTTAAAAGGGTTAACAAATTGATAGATTTTTTCAGTTCCTTCAACATTTCGTTCATTCCGAGGGACAAGAATCACAAGTAATATTCATTAGCCTTGGTAGCCTCATTGTCAAACCCAAATGATATCCAAATAAAAATGTATTTCCAAGTAGAAAGAGCATTCTGACCATCTGTGCCCAATAACATTGAATATTTGCAAGTGTTTGAGAACAATGAGTAGTTGGAATTTTTTTTTTTGAACAATGATGATTATGAAGATGACCACACATATGTTTTCCCCAAATATTGTATACAATCTTAATCTCTTTTTACGAAATATGATCATGTTAACAATCTCCTTGAAGAAGTTTTAATTCGAAAAGTGAAAGAAACAAGAAAAGTCAATGTTGGAATTGACAGTTCCCCAAAATATGTCAACTTGGGAGTTGATCACACCACTGAGGAAGTTGATCAATATGTTTCCTTATTTAAAGAATACATTGATGTGTTCTCTTGGACCTATGATTATTTGAATGCTTATGATGAAACTATATTCCATCGTACCATTCCTTTGAGGGAAGAAGAAAACCTTGTAAAGCAAAAAATAAGGATGATGAATCCCAAACTGAAACCTCTGGTAAATATTGAATTGGAGAAATTGAATAAGGAAGGAATAATTTACCCCATTAGACACTCCAATTGTCTTTCAAATATTGTGATTGTAAGAAAAAATACGGGGGAAATCCGAATGTGTGTTGACTTCAAAGAGATTAATAAAGCAATCATAAAGGATAACTTTCCTTTACCTAATATGGAGTTCCCTCTCCTACAATTCACTGGATCAGCCTGCATGTCCATGTTGGATGTTTTTTCTGGATATAACCAAGTCTCGGTGGCTAAGGAAGGTAGGTAAAATACAACATTTATCACACCTTGGGAGACATATGCATATGCTAGAATTCCCTTTGGTTTGAATAAAGTTAGAGACACATTGCAGAGGGCCATGGATCATGAATTTAGCGGGTTGATAGGAAAATTTATGCAAGACTATCAAGATGACTTGACAGTGCATTCAAAAACAAGGGGTGATCATATCCATCATTTGAGAATTTTTTTTGAAATATGTAGATTATATGGTGTCTCTTTGAATCCAAAAAAATGCTTGTTCGTTGTAACTCAAGGAAAACTGTTGGGACACATTGTGTGCAAGGAAGTGATTTACATAAATCCATAAAGAGTTAAAGAAATAAATGAGCTCAACCCCCCAACATCCAAGAAGGGATTCCAATCATTTTTTGGCAAGATCATTTTTTTTGAAGGTTTGTTCCTGAATATGCAAGTATTGTAAACCTGATCAATTTTTTGTTGAAAAAGGATCACAAGTTCGAATGGAAAACAATTACTCAAGAGGCCTTCAATAATATTAAACGATAAATCACCACAACTCCAGTCCTCATTAGTCCATATTTTCAAAGGTATTTCATCATCTATTCATTTACTACAGAGACAGTTGTTGCATCTGTTCTTACTCAAAAGAATACCGAAGGTGAATAACTCCCAATACGTTTCATGAGAAAAACCATACATGATTACGAATTGAGGTATTCAGAATTGGAAAATCAAGACTTGGATCTTGTAAAAATGGTAACACACTTTCGAATGTACATATTCAACTCCCATGTTATTTACTATGTCCCCTCATCACTAATGAAGATGCTTCTGAGTCAACAA
The DNA here is from genome assembly GCA_009831015.1 of Picea engelmannii. Lineage (NCBI taxonomy): Eukaryota > Viridiplantae > Streptophyta > Pinopsida > Pinales > Pinaceae > Picea > Picea engelmannii. The sequence continues at coordinate 237,537 of ML789200.1, forward strand.
TTGAGAGAAGGAAATGAGCTAACTATATGGCAAAGATACAAGAATATGATATTGAGATTAAACCTTTAAAGGATATCAAAGAAAAAGGTTTATGCAAGCGCATCATGAATAGTCATTCTATGGATGGAATGACTTCAATTTCAGTAGGAGAACCATTAGCTAGATCAGAATGGTACAAAGATATTATATTCTACTTAAGGTTCGAGAAATTTCCTATCACCATGAACCCCAAGGAGAGAATACCATTGAAGATGAAGGCAAATAAATATGTATTGATCGCTGATATACTGTTCAGGAGGAATCATGATCATATACTACTAAGATGCATTGATGAAAATCAAGACCAAGAACTAATGAGAGAATTCCATGAAGGAATAGGCAATGGACACTTTGTACCTACTTCAACCACCCACCAAATAATAATTGATGGATTCTACTGGCCATCAATATTCAAAGACTCGTATGAAACAATAAGGAAGTGTGTATCATGCCAATAGTTTTCAAGAAAAATGAAAAGATTTGCGATTCCTTTACAACCCATAATTGTAGAACAACCATTCTCCCAATGGGGACTTGATGTTGTTGGGCCAATTAATCCAAAGTATAGCAAGGTGTTAACGAAATATTTGCCTCACCCTATGCAATCTTGCAGAGAGGGCCTTACTACATTTCCCTATGCAGACTCACTTTCCCTGATTAATAAATCCAGAGACAAGATTATACTTTTTTTCCACTTGTACGCATCTTGCACCCTATACAACAAGTGTATACATAGGATGCTCCACTACATCTCGCGTACATCAGGATTTTTGATCCGAAAAGATCTTTTAATGACTATGGTTGAGTTATTAATTACATGTGTTAATTAACCATTTATGAAGCTGAACCAAAGAGGATGAATTTAATGAAGAAACATAGAATCCATAAAATAATATACAGATCTGAACATAATCATGAAGAACAAAAAAACATAACAAGAGAAGTGATAACGAAGTTTGACAAGGTTTCCTATGTCTTCGGGCCTTTGTCTCAGCGGGGGAGGCTTCTTTATTAATTCTTCAATGCTTGAAAAGTAAAAACAAAATACATCAAATGGATCTCATACTGGTCTCATTTTTTTCTTCTCGACCTCATAAATACAACACAACTAAGAACACTAAAAAATACTGAGTGTAGCTCCCAGAAATGGCCTGCAAAGGTCTCCTCCTCAACAACTCCCATGCATAAAAATGGCTTTGGCTTGGCTTTGCTTCAACATAACTCTGCTTTGACTGTCCTCCCATGGCCTCAAATAGGCCTGTTTTATATATATCCAAAGTTGGTTATCCTTCCCCAACTTCCTCCCAAAATATGGGCTCAAAGAGAGCCCAATATCCCCCAAAATGGGCAAAAATTTCCATTAACAGGCCTAAAAATCATAAAAAATTCTCAAACCATACAATAAAACCCACTTTATGCAAAGATTTGGGGATAAGCCCCTTAAACTGGCGTGCGCCCCAATTCTCGATCACATGCATCTTAATATGGCCAAGCGATATCCCAAAGGGCTAAGCGCTGGCCAAAAAATAATGCTAGCTCCTTGATTTTTGGTCATATGTTGCTTGTTTATAGGACTATATCCCTTCCCATGCATCGAGCCCATGGTTATGGCTCCAGGTTACATGGAGGAAGGTTCCATAAAACATGCACTGGTGGTTTAGTAATGTGCCTGTGCCCTTTTGGTGGTCACATTCTAGGATAGAACCATGGGCTAGGGCTTAGCCCCAACCCCCTCCGCGCCAAACCTTAACATACAATGCAATATATATATATATATCATAATGTGGATTTGCTTACACAAGCAATAACATGGCACATTGGTTGTTGGACTTGTCCCAAATCTTGGTGCTTACCAAGAGGTCATTGGTTCGAATCCCATGGGATCCATAATTTTTAGACCAACTACCATTGATGTGGTACCATGTGGCAGCCCACGACTGGGCCACATGGAACCAAACAACTTGTTGAGAATGTGCCACTTTTCCACTTCTGATTGGATCTGTCATCTTCCCAGTCAACCTGCTGCTGTAATGCCACATGTCTCAATGCTACATCAACATGGTTATGTCATGATGACATCACCATTGAATTTTTTTTAGTTTGACCTTTGACTTTTTAACTGTTTGGGAATTTGATCATAGTGTGATAAATATCGCATACAAATCCTGTTTGAGAAAGTAAAAATATGGTTGGAATCAGTGCGACGATCCGGTCGCAATGGAATTACTTTCGTCCAATTACAAGAACTTTCATTTTTGAGCCTTTTTTGGACCTAGGAACCCTCCTGGATCCGATTCTGGATCACACATCCCCACTAAGGACCTTTTGGTCCCCAAAAGGTTACTGACCAGTCAATAAGCTCGAGATAGGCCACTCGACTTGTCCTTTGTCTCTGAACTCTGTCATGTGCACCTATTTCATCAAGATCAGCTGTAACACAATCATGACAACTGACAACATATTGTTAGCCATTTAAAACATGTTACATGTTACTAAAGCCAATATCATCCATGTAGGCAACATTACTAATGATAACATCAAAACAATGACTACAAATAAGCTGATATACTAGTAATATTTGCATGACATGAGCTTATCTTGAAGCAACCTATGATTGATTTTCCATTCAACAATCATTTCCTGTTCTTTCTTAAGATCGATTGCTTCATTTGAAACAATTATTGGTTTCTTTCTTTCTTTCATTGCCTTCTTTAATTGTTCCATTGTTTGAATTGTTTTATTTTCCTTAACATGATGAGCATGAACTAGATAATCTTGACCTACTTTGGTTAATTGATATTGATTCTTTGTCTTGTAGAATATTGCCTTACGATCATATAAGTATGGACTACCTAAGACCATTTGACATTCACTTAATGACACTACATCACATGTTACCTCGTCCATGTACTTAGATGAAATTTCAAATTTGATCGTGCATTTTTTTTTATGTGCATTTGGTGATGATTGCTTATCCATTTAAGTGTGTAAGGCTTATGATGTACTTGTGTTTTTAACTCCAATTTCTTAACTAATTATTCTAAGATTAGATTATCTTGAGATCCACTGTCGATTAATGTGTCTATCTTAGTGTGTCGCATGATGGTCCTTATATGAAACAAGTTACTTGTAAAATCAAAGCCTTCACCAATTTCACCTGTCATACCAACCAATGAGACCTTAGATTTGTCACCTAAATCTGATCCCAAGTCTATGGGTCTTGTTGTCACTACCAATGTTTTCCTTCCCTTATTTTCCTTGAACCACTTTAGCCTCTTCTCGAGATGAAACTGCCAACATCTGTCCTCATCATGTCCCTCTTTCTTGCAATTCTTGCAAGAGGTCTTCTCGTCCTTTCTTGCCACTACATTTGCCTTTTTTCCATGCCACTTCCTCTTGTCCTCTTTCCTTGAAGAAGATTCCCCTGATACACTGATGGAAACCCGCACTTGGAGCACAATCACCTCACAAGACCCTCTTTTTATCAGCTCGAAGAGTTCCAAGGCTCTTCTATTTCCCTATTGGGAAATCTGCACCCACAGTTTTTTTTCCACGCGACCCTCCTTCCTTGAATTATCGAAGGATCAGAACTTCGCGACTTGCGAATTCACTGTCTATCTTTTGGGCTCTCGAATCCCCGAGACCCGATGCGCCAGTCAACACTGACTTCTCCCTCCGCTATCGGGACTTCGCTCTATCGCGTCTTCGCAACTCGCGGCACAAACCGTTCAAGTTTCCAACCCACGATACACGAGATGCTGAACACCGAACCCGTGGTCTTGCTCCTTCGCAACTTCGCCACTCGCGTGACCAAAAGATTCGTACCTCTACTCCCGATGTCCGAGACGTTGAAAATCTGAGACTCATGACCTTTCTTCCTCTTAACTTCGCCCCTCGCGAGATCAAATGACTCTTACCTCGACTCCCGAGGCCTGAGACGTCGAACCTCCGATGGTTGATGCCACCTGTCTTCCACTATCTCCTGTGGCGTACACTACTTCCGAACTTGTCGGGACTTCGCTTCTCTCCCTATCACGATTTCCCTTTCGAAGATTTGGAGTCTCACCTCACGAACTCCCGATATGCCGATACACAAGTAGAATTCAACGCTCCTCATGATTCCGATCGATGGCTCCTGCCCTCCTAAGATTTTATCCTCTCCACGCTCACACGGTAACTTCTCTGCACCTTGGTGAGATCTGACGATTCACAGAACCTCACGCATTCTCCACGGAGAATAACGACCATCTATCTTTTCTTCTTATGCAATCCACGGACAAGAAGGGTCTTTCCATGAGACTTGTTCACCAACCTGCGACGTTCCCTTGTAACCCTTCCAGGCCCACTTTTTCTTATACCACCCTTCGACGAACTCGAAGGCCTACCCTTCATGATATTTTCTCATGACGTCTATATCCTTCAAAATAACTCTTTGCGTGCACTCCTTGCGGCAAATCTTCAACAACGTCTAAGTGCTAAATCTCCTCGACTCTGCGCACAGACCTGCAGCAGCAGTCTCAATTCTTATTGCTCATAATCACAACTCTGAGTCTTCGTCTAGCCTGCGCATGCCTTGCATGGATCCGATGCCAAATTTTCACTTATGAGAACTTAGAACAAAAGTTACCTCTATCTGAACCCTTCTGTCGACGCACTCCTCACGGACGATTCAACTACACTCCTTGCAGGAATTCTCTGGTTCAAGATAGAGAAACAATTGAAACTAGCTCCTTGTTCTCACAGACTTCAATTTAACCATGAAATAACATACACAACATATCAAAGAAAATGTATGATAGAGAGTAAACATCCATGAGCATAATATCATCAATACACAGAGAGTAACACAACCATGGAATTGAATCAAAGCTTTTCTATTAATTCAATATCTGTACATGGGTGTTCTTCATACAATTCTCTGCTTTCTCTTCTCCTCTTGAATTCTCTTGATGATAATCTTACAATGTAAAAAGGAGGGTGTCTATATCCCATTCCCCTCTTGGACTTCTAAACTATCAAATCTAGACTTAGAATCCTATCTATCAGCATTAAATCTATTAAATGCCTCATCTACCTAAGGATGAGAGCTTAAAGGCTCAAGGTCCATTACAATATACAAAGTGTGCTTCATTAAATCCACACATTAATATTTGACGCAACAAATATCAAGGTGTTTTCAAAATTTGTGCTGGCATTGTCCAGCTGTCTTTTCCGCTTCCGCGCTGGCTTGCTTGATGAGTGAGAGATGCTCCTGCATCATACTCCTTGAGTTGAAATTTTTCATGGGCTTCTGTCCATGAGCTCCTACACGGTCTGTCCATGCTTCTGAATCACTTTTTTAGTCTCCCAGCTGGCATCTTCCACTGGGTGGTTCTTCCATTTGACCAGATACTCGAAGTATTCTTTTCTCCTGGTCTTCTTTCCCACTCGCTTGCCCAGTATGCATTCCATTTGCGGCTTTTTTTCTAATGGCAATTGCTTCACCCACTGGATCACTGGATCCTCTGTTCCAGTGTCTGTTTCTCCAGCCCTGTATGGATATAAGTCTGTGATGTTGAATATTAGAGATATTTCGATGCCATCTGACAACTCAATCTCATAAGCATTTTCTCCAAATTTCTTTAGGACTCTGCATGGTCCGATTTTCTTCATCTTTAGTTTATTGTATGTTCCCCTCAGGAACCTTTCCTTCCTTAAATGTGCTAGAACAAGATCCCCAACTTCAAACTGAAGTTGTCTTCGATGTTGAACTGCTCTGCGTTTATACTCCTGATTTGAATTTATCAGTCTCTGCTTCACCCAACTGTGAAGTTCCTGCATCGCCTCAACAAATTCTTCTGCACTAGCACTGCTAGTCGCAGTCTGTTCTGAATCTCCCAATTCAGAAACCCCTCTCGGCTACATCCCATATACAACCTGAAATAGACTCTTTCCTGTGCTCTGATTGACTGAATCATTGTACGCGAACTCTGCTTGTGGTAATACATGGTCCCAACTTCTATGGTGCTCTGTCACCAAGCTCCTCAGCAAGTCTCCTAGACTTCTATTGACCACTTCCGTCTGTCCATCCGTCTGAGGATGATACACAGAACTAAATGCCAAGTTAGTTCCTAACTTTTTCCATAAGGTCCTCCAAAAATGCCCTATGAATTTCATGTCTCTGTCCGAGACTATGCTTTTCAGCAATCCATGGAGTCGAATGACCTCCTTGAAAAACAAGTTTGCGATGTGTGTCACATCGCTAGTCTTCTAGCATGGGATAAAATGTGCCATCTTGGAAAACCTATCCACCACCACAAAGATGGAATCAATGCCTCTTTGTGTCCTTGGCAAACCCAATACAAAGTCCATGCTTATCGCCTCCCAAGGTCTCTCTGGTATGGGTAATGGTTGATAAAAACCTGCATTCTGCTTCTTTCCTTTCGAATGCTGGCAGATCTTGCATCTATCAACAAATATCTTGACCTCTGAGTGCATCCCTGGCCAAAAATATGATTCGCTCAGCTTCGTGAATGTCTTGTCGTGGCCAAAATGTCCTGCCAATCCACCACTGTGTTTCTCTTTCAACAGATTCTCCCTCATGGAGCAATTCGAAATACACAGTTGATTGCCTTTGAACAACAATCCCTCCTGGATCATGTACTCTATCCACGGACTCCGATATCTAAGAACTGGGTTCTCAGCTGCTTCATACGCTTCTCCAAAATCTGCATCTCCTGCATACATGTCCCTGAGATTTTCAAAACCCAATGTTTTGACTCGGAATTCCTGCAACAACAAACATTTCCTACTCAAAGCATCAACCACTTTGTTAGCAGTACCCGAAATATGCTTAATCACAAACATGAAATTCTGCATATACTCTACCCATTTTGCATGTTTCTGATTCAACTTCTCCTGTTGACTCACAAACTGTAATGGATGATTATCATTGTACAGAACAAATTCTTTTGGGATCAAGTAATGCCTCCACTTCTTCAACGTCTGTATGATAGCATAAAATTCCTTATCATACGTGGAGTATTTCAGCTTTGCTTCATCTAGCTTCTCACTGAAATAGGCCACTAGTCTGTCCTCCTGGCTTAAGACCGCCCCTATGGCATATCCTCTTGCATCACACTTCACTTGAAATGTCTTCTTGAAGTCCGACAACACCAACACTGGTCGTTTCGTTATCTTCTGCTTCAATAGATTGAAGCTCTTCTCAGCCTCTACTGTTCAATCAAAAGACTTATGTAGCTTTTTCACTGTGTCCATGATCGCTGCGCTAATTCCACTGAAATTCCTGATGAATTTTCGGTAGAAACTAGCCAAACCATGGAAACTCCTCACCTCGAAAATATTTCTTGGTGATGGCCAATTCTTAATCACTTCCACCTTGTCTGGATCCATCTTTAACTCATTCACTGAAATAACAAAACCCAAGTAAATGAGCTCTGTCTTCATAAATGAGCACTTCTTCATATTAATCAACAGCTTCTCCTACTGTAGTTTTCTCATCACAATGGCCAAATGCTTCAAATGTTTAGCCTTTGTCTTACTGAAGATCAGTATATCATCCAGATATACGACGACAAAATTTTCGATGCACTCCTTTAGGACTTCATTCATCAGGCTCATGAATGTGCTAGGCATGTTTGTCAAGCCAAACGGCATGACCAACCATTCGTACAAACCCTCGTTTGTCTTGAATGCTATCTTCCATTCATCACCTTCCCTCATGCGAATCTGGTGATATCCTCTCTTCAGATCAATCTTTGAAAAATAATTTGCCCCAGTCAGGCAATCCATCAGATCATCCATTCTCGGCAGTGGAAACCTGTACCTGATGGTTATCTTGTTGATCGCCCTTGAGTCGGTACACATCCTCCAGCCTCCATCTTTCTTTGGACTGATTACTTTCGGAACAACACATGGAATCAAAATTTCTCTGACCAATCCCTTGTCCATCAAATCTTGGACCTGTTTCTTGACCTCTTCATTCTCTTGCGGAGTCAACCTATACGCGGCTTTGTTCGGTAAACTAGATCCTGGTATGAGGTCTATATGATGACTCACACTTCTCATTGGTGGAAACGAATGAGGTAATTCATCCATGATGATGTCAATGAACTCTTCCAGTAGTTCCTGAATCTCATCTGGTAAATCATCCACTCTTGTGCTAGTCAGAACAATCCTCGGTTTCCTGACCACAAAGAATTGTGGATCTTCCTTCTTCTCCATCTCTGTAAGAAGCTCCTTCCCACTCATGAGAAGTATTGTGCTGCTTACTTCTGGCTTCATCTCCTTGTCCTTTATCAGAAGCAACATATGGGTTCTCCCATTCTTCTCCAGGGTATATGTGTTCATTCTCCCATCATGAACCACATTTCTGTCATATTTCCATGGTCTACCCAGCAATAAATGACATACATCCATGGGAATAACATCACATAAAATCTTGTCATTATACCCACCTATCTTGAATTCAACCAAGCATTGTTTGGTGACACTCACCTGATGTCCTTTCTGTAGCCATGAAACTTTATATGGACTCGGGTGATCAGTTGTCTCCAGCTCCAACTTCTCTACCATCTCGGTTGAAACGAAATTATCTGTGCTACCACTGTCCACGATAACCTTGCACTTCAAGTCCTTAGTCTTGCAAGATGTTTTGAACAGTCCGGTCCTTTGAGATGAACTCTCCACCTCCTTCTCGGGTGTCAAAAGGACTTTATGCATCCCAAGCGATCTTCCGCCTTCTGCATCTTCAGTCTCAGCATCCCGCCTCTGTGCCTCTGTGATGTGAGATTCTCCGATGTCCTTCTTCTTCTCTGGACACTCGAATGACTTGTGCCCATTCTTTCCACATGTGAAACATGTGATAACTCCACCTCGGTCTGTTCCTCTACCTCTAGTATGAGGAATAGTGTTTGCGTCAACATAATCTCCTCTTTTCTCATTATGTTGTCCTCTCTGTTCAATGTATGGTCCTTTCTGTGAGGTACCACCTCTTTCGACTTTACCCTGAGGTTTCTTCCATTCCTCCTTGGGTTTCTGGAACTTCTCCTGGGCAACTGCCTTGCCTCTGGGCTGACTTCTGCCTCGCCCTCGCTGACCCTGCTTACGGCTCAGCTTCTCTTCGG
>ML789200.1:257952-268016 GCA_009831015.1 Picea engelmannii
TTGTAGTTTTTCCATGGTTGACATGAAAAAATCAAATCCAAACGTCAACTAGCTCTGATACCACTTGATCAGAAAAGATCTTTTACTGACTGTGGTTGAGTTATTAATTGCATGTGTTAATTAACCATTTATGAAGTTGAACCAAAGAGGATGAATTTAATGAAGAAACATAGTAGTGATAAAATAATATACATATCTAAACATAAGCATTAAGAACAAAAAACCATAACAAGAGAAGTGATAATGGAGTTCGGCAAGGTTGCCTACGTCTTTGGGCCTTTGTCTCAGTGGGGAGGGATTCTTTATTAATTATTCAATGATTGAAAAGTACAATAAAATTACATCAAATGGATCTCATACTGGTCTCATTGTGTTCTTATCGACCTCAAAAATCCAACACAACTGACGACACTGAAAAAGACTAAGTGTAGCTCCCAAAAATGGCCCATAAAGGTCTTCTCCTCAACAACTCCCCTACATAAAACTGGATTTGGCTTGGATTTGATTCAACATAACTCTGCTCTAATTTTCCTTCCATGGCCTCAAATAGGCTTGGTTTATATATATATTTGAATTTTTTTATCCTTCCCCAACTTCCTCCCAAAATCTGGGCTCAAAAAGATCCCAATATCTCCCAAAATGGGCAAAAATCTCCATTAGCAGGCCTAGAAATCATAAAAAATCCCAAAACATACAATAAAACACACTTTATGAAAATATTTTGGGAGACGCCCCTTAAACTGGCACATGCCCCCAATTCTCGGTAACATGCATCTTAATATGGCCAAGCGTTGGCCTAAAAATCGCGCTAGCTCCTTGATTTTTGGTCATATGCTACTTGTTTATAGGATTGTGTCCCTTCCCATGCGTCGAGCCTGCGGTTATGGCTCTGAGGTACATGGAGGAAGGTTCCATAAAACGTGCACTGCTAGTTCTAGGATAGAACCATGGGCTGGGGCTTAGCCCCATCCCCCTCCGCGCCAAAGCTTAACATAGAATGCAAATGTATGTATATATATATATATTATAATGTGGGTTTTTTTACACAAGCAATAACATGGCACATTTGTTGTTGGACCTGTCCCAAAGCTTGGAACCTACCAAGAGGTCATGGGTTGGAATCCCATGGGCTCCAAAATTTTTAGATCAACTACCATTGATGGGGTGCCATGTCACAGCCCACGACTGGGCCACGTGTCACCAAACAACTTGCCCATAATGTGCCACTTTTCCACTTCTGATTGGATTTGTCATCTTCCTACTCAACCTACTGCCACATGTCTCAATGCTATGTCAGGATGGTGATGTCATAATGACGTCAGCATTGAATTTTTCTTAGTTTGACCTTTGACTTTTTGGCTATTTGGAAATCTAATCAGAGTGCGATAACTCTCACATACAGAGCCCATTTGAGAAACTAAATATATGGACAGAATTAGCATGATGATCCGCTCACAATGGAATTAGTTTCGCCTGATTCCTAGAACTTTCATGTTTGAGCCTTTTCTAGACCTAGGAAGCCTCCTGGATCCGATTCTAGATCAATTTGTGCCAGAAAATCAAAATTTAATATCATGTTTCCATGTCACGACAAGAGATATATGATCCTTGGCCTTCCACATACTAGAAACATTCCGACTCGGCCCTTCAGTTGCATTTTGAAGGCTATAAAGAAGTCAATTTCGAGCTATGGAAAAAAGAGGAGAGAATTCAACTTTGAGAGCAAAGTTACTCCAGAGAAATTATTAATCCATATTGAGTCTGCATCGCTTTGTCCTTTAAGTCTGAACACAGTGTTCAAACCCCAAGCTCTTCCCTTATTGATGGAGAACCTCTTAGTCTCCCTTATATGAGCTTGCCTTTGGTGGAGGATTAAAGTGGTGGAGGCCCAGCTAGAAGGAAATTGGTTTCTCGGTTCTGAACCATACCGACACAGAAGTCTGTAATGTTTTAACTTCTACTGATAATTAATAATTTCTATACTGATAATTAATATAGAAATACTCCTTTCTCGTCCAATTGATATCTTGAAAATATATGAGTTATTATCCATGGGCATGTTTGTTTTGTATATTAATGGATTATGCTATCTAATGTGCTAACCTTTTATATTATCACTATATGCTTGCTCTGCTTGTTTGTTGAGAACTTGTTGTAGGTATAAACCTTTGGGTCGAAGTGCTCAACGATGGACACCATCAAACGTTTGGATGAGGTAGGCCTCTTTTTTATATCTCTTGCACATTGGTTTATATAGCATATGTTGGAATTGAGTTGATTTCTATAGTCACACCTGTATTTTGTGGTTTACCCTAGCCATAGAGAGATTTTTCTCATAACAAAATTAGCGACCATACTAGGGATGAATCTTATTTCTTAGTGTTTGAAGTAAGTTTCTCCTTAAATTTCTCTCGTTTCTATTATGGTTCTTGTCATAACATTGCTTGAAAGCTCCCGTTCAGTCTAGGTTTGAGTTTTTAGCCTTTTCTCCCTTACCTGGCCTTGTTTCAAAGCATATACGTGCATTTTTCCTTGAGAGTCATGTATACACGCAGGCTGTCTCACCGCAAGCTACATATATATTCTCTTTTTACCCAAAGAGTTGCATACACCTCTTTTCCTTTCCTGTTTGCTTGGTCTGGTGTTTGTTGGGTGAGATTTGATGCTTGTTGAGCCTTCTTAGGTCTTTGTAATGCCTGTTGAGTGCTTGTGGGATGACAGGAAACCCTCTTTTGGTTGAATTTCTGGGCGAAGTCTTTCTCTTCATCTTTTCATTTTTATTGTCCTTGTACATCAGAATGGGTGTTTTGTTTCTTGATATCTTGCTTGAGTTATCTATTTTTTATGCACAATAGGGATATATATCAAATTACTTTTCAGTCCATGCATTTTCAGTTTTGATATATTGAAAATACAAAAAAAAAGGCATTTTGCATTGCTTGGCATTTTTGTCTTTGAAACTCTATCATTAGATTAGTGCATATAGTGAAAGATTGCATCTTTACTTCGGAATTGCAGTTTTGAATTTGAAAATTGCATCATTTTTTAGGAGCATATCATTCATCAAAAGTTAAAGTTAGGACTTTGCATTACTTGCATATTTACTTTTCTTGCAGAGTCATAACACCATGAGTTTCATTACCATACCTTTTTCAGTAATCATGGCCATAAAATCAACACTATAATTTAAAATTTATTAGTCACGATTTTATTTTCTAGGGTGCACAAACTAGCCTAGGATTTAGTGCCTTGGAATAGAATTTTGTGAGAAAAATTCTCCAAGGCAATTAAATCAACATATGTGTCTGAGTCAGGGAGTTGAAAAATCCATTGTATAATTGGTAAGATTAGGAGGCTCTGCTCACACCAGAGTTAATAATGAGGTGCGTAAAGTTGGTTGAAGGATATCCCCTTGATACTTTCCTAGCGTCATAGATATTTTTGGAGATCTATTCATATCTAGAGATATTGTTAGTGCTTTACCTCCATGAGAGGCGGTGCTTTCAAGGTTTTGGGATTTGCTACCCTGCCCGTATGGTGTGTTGGTGATGGAGGTCACTCCTGGATTGCTAGCAGGAGAAGAACCCAACACCCATCCATTTTATGTCACGATTGGTTATAGATGGGATGATAGAATGGAAGCCAACTCAAAACAATATCATTCCAACTCCAAAACTAGTCCAGGCATGCATAGGTGGGTGAGGTCTTATATAAACTTCAGACAATGAGCTGTAGTAAAGGGTGAACAGGCAGAAGACTTATATAAGAGAAAATAAGAGGTCTGTTATTAACATCGAGTTCCTAACAGATTGTAGAAGAAGACATCCAAACGCAATATCCTCTTATGCTCAAACACAAAGCTAGAGAATGCAATAAAGCAACAATAAATCTTTTATCATAACATAACTCCAATAATTCGCGTGAATCAGTCAATCACAAACTCTCTTAGCATGAGACAAAAATTAGATTGAGTGAGAAAGACTGTCTGTCATAAAACAAGAAATCTCATATACAGATGCATAACCAACAAACTAGAATATCTGTTAAAAATTTATAGTAGGGAGCTCTACTCTACCATCGATACCTACAAAAATTGCAAAAATGCCTACATATACTTTTCCCCTGCTTCACCCCGCAGAGGCGTCCCAGGACCTTCAATGTATGGCGTCTCCTCAATCAAATCTGACCTGCATCCTCCTGTCACACACCACCTTAATTATGCATGGCTCGCGCCAGGGGGTAGTTGAGCCCTTAAATACTGAATTAGCGTGTGCAGGCTCCCCTAGCGAGTTGAAGACTCAGCGTGGATTTCATGAAAAGAACCAGTATAGAGGACCATCTTGGGTAGAATTTTAGCTGGGATATCGATACTCTTGCAATAAATGAGTGAGGCAAGGTTTCACCCACCCTCTCTCTCCTTCATTCGATTCCAGCAGGTACCGGGCTCTTGATCATGTCGAACCAGCCTCTGAAAAACACAATGTCCACCTTCTGAGACTCAACTCGACAATTTTGGCCCCCCTTTTGTACAACCCTTTCTACTTTTTCGGATGACCATGGGCCACAAACCTACGCCTATTTTCCAGAGTGTTGTTGGTGCTTCGGGGTTCGCGGATGTGAAAGGAACAGGACTTTTCTCTTTCAAAGTTGTGATGGGCGAAATGCTGGGAGGGCCTAATGGTCACCTCGCGTTCCCCACAAAAATGAATGGCTGAGACTACTTATGGCGCTTGGGGGCTCGAGTGGCCAAATGATAAACATTAGCATCCCTCCTCCAGACTTGTTCCTTTATGACTAGGCGCCAAAACCATGGGCTTGATTCTTGGAGCTATCGGCCTCTCGGAGTTTGGGGTTTCAAAATACGAAAAGGCAAGGAGCGCTTACCGCTCAAACTCCCGAACGTCGACATGGCACAGATGCGTGCCTTGTGTCCTTGAGATGAACGGTTGGGGTAGCTTCGCTATTACAAAAGGGGCTATCCCCCCTTCACAGGCTCTCCTGATAAGACCTGGGGCTAAGACCGTAGGCTCGGTGCCAAAGGTGCTTTCGGCATTTCGCCGATCGGCGATTTCAACTGTAGTGAACGGATGGTTCCTTGACTTCCGAAACATCGATCCCCGATACACCGACTGGCTGCCACCTGTCCAAATTTGGTTGGATGACCCAAGTCTGATTTGAACTATTGGTGCTTCCTCCAATGCTAAACCTCAGGCAACTCGGTAGCTCCGAAAAACTGATGACCGTTGATCTTCTTTGTAAATAGATCTTGGATGCTGCCAACGATATTTTGCCCGCTTGCTTGACTTGCTACCAGAAAAAGGGTTTCCCCCATGCTGCGCTTGGGCACTTCCTGTGCAACCTGCAGACCTGGGTACTTTTGTGTCTAAGACAGAAATAATCGCTAACCTTAGGCTCCATGGGTGATAGAGTCATCCCTGTGATGCTCTAAGAACTCCTTCTGCAGCTTCAGTGCCTTTCTATTGGGCTACGGAGTCACTTATTAAGCCGAAAAGACGCAAAAAATAAAGTAAACAAAGAACTAAAGGACAATATTTACAAACAAGGGAGCCGTCTGAGGCTCAAATAAAACATTTCTTCAGAAAATGCCCATTCATTGGGCTGCTGAAAACCTCTTCACCCTCCAGATCTTGCAACCTATACGTGTTGTTGGAGAAAACCTCAGAGATCTTGAAGGGGCCGATATAGAGGGTGTCAAACTTGTTGTGTTTTCCTTTATCCTACCTGGGGATGTCCCACTTAAGTACCAAGTCCCTGATCTCAAACTCTTTCTTCCTGACCTTCCTGTCAAAACCCTGTTTGATCTTTTCCTGGTGACTATGAGCTGCGGTCATCACATGTTCTCTGATCTACTGCACTTCTACTATCTGATGAATCCTTCTGATCATATGATCTGTTTCTCCCTCATAGTCTTGAAATAATTTCGCCATAGGTAAGGCAAGTTGAGTCGGAAAAACTGCCTCTGCCCTATAGACTAGCTGAAAAGGCAAAGTGCCCAGAGATTTCTTCATTGTCACATGATCAGCCCACAGAGCAAACTTCAAATTTGAATCCCAGGCCCTTTTGTTGTCTTTCAACAGTCTTTTGATGATCCTTATTAGGATTTTGTTGGAGGACTCTGCTAAACCATTGCCCTGGGGATAGTAGGGGGTGGAGTGAATTAGTGAGATCTGGAACTGCTCACATAACTTAATTAGAGGCTTAGACTTGAAAGAAGCAACATTATCGGTGACAATCCTGCTGGGACAACCAAATCTGTCTATAATATCCTTCAGGAAGCTGATAATTACTTTGTGTGATACACTTCTGGTGGGGACAACTTCTATCCACTTGGTGAAATAATCTGTTGCAGTCAGGATCCATCTATGATGACCACTTGAGGGAGGGTGAATTTCTCCAATGAATTCGAACCCCCACTGCTGAAAAGGTGTTGAAGATACTATAGGCTTCAATGGCAATGGTTTGAGCTGTTGTTTTCCTGAGAACCTTTGGCACTTGATGCAAGCTCTGATTTCTCGGCAGACATCCGAGAATAAGGTGGGCCAGTAATACCCAACTTAGAGTATCTTGTGAGCTGTGGTCTTCCAAAAATGATGACCTCCACAAAGGCGACTGTGAAAATCAAACATAACCTTCTGGGATTTTTGCGGGTCCAGGCATCTCAGAAATACCCCTAGAGGGTCTTTCCAGTACAAGATTTGGTCAATGAGGCAATATCTGACCACCTTGAGCTTTAAATCTCTCGCTTTTCTTTTATCCATTCCATCGGGGGGATTTAACTCCTGCAGTAAGTATAGAATGTCACAATACCAGGTGCACTCTGCCAGCGATAAGCCATCTTGAGAGCGTTGGCTGGGCAGCTCAGCTTCCTGAGTTCCTGAGTGAGTGTTGATGAAACTAAATCCCAAGGCATCACAGTTGGATTCAGCCAGTATCTTGGCTAAACCTTGCCCCTTAACCAACTTGGTGGGCTTTATCTCTAAGTCAAATTCTAGGATTTTAGCGATCCATCTGCCTCTTCTCCCATCTACATCAGGCTGCACAAGGATGTCCTTCACAGAAGCTGAAGGGACGTATGTAGTTACCTTTGAATGCAAGACGTAAACTATGAAAGCTTTGAGAGATTTCACTAAGGCATAGGCCTATTTCTCCATGATTTCATACCTGCTCTCTGCGTCTCTTAATGCCCTGATAAAGAAGGCAATGGGTTGCTCTCACCCTTCCTGATTTTTCTGTAATAACACCGCTGCTACCGTATCAAAAGAAGCAAAAGAAAAAACTAGGAATGGCTTGGAATAATTTGGACCAATCAGCACAGGTGCCTCAGTTAGTGCCCTTTTAATTTGGTCAAAAGATGCCTTGGGCTCAATGGTCCATTTCACTTCGTTTCCCTTCCTGAGCATGGTCACGATATACTTCAATAGCTCGGAAAAATTCGAGACAAACCTCCTTAGAAAATTAATTTTTCCCAAAAAGGCCTGAACCTCTTTCTTAGATTTGGGAAGTGACAGGGTCTGAATTTCTTCTACCCTACTAGAATCAATATTCACTCCTTCTGCTGATACTATATGGCCTAATAACTTCCCCTCCTTCATAGAAAATAGGGACTTCTTGGGATTTAGGGAAAGACCAAATCTTCGGCACTTTGAGAAAACTCTCCTTAAGTGGCAGCGGTGCTCCTTATCAGACCTGGAGAAGACCGTGATGTCATCTAGGTAGATCACTACAAACTGGTCTTTTTATCCGATGAAGGTTATATCCATGGCTTGCTAAAATGTTGCTCCTACATTCATTAGCCCGAATGCCATTTTGGCATACATGAATGTGCCCCAAGGAGTAGTGAAGGTTGTCTTCTCTCTGCCCTCAGGCATGACCGATATCTGATTATAGCCGGAAAACCCATCAATCATAGATATCCTAGATGCACCAATTACCCTCTGCAGTATGTATTCCATCTTAGGTAGGGGGTAATTGTCTTTCTTTGAGCTTCTGTTCAGATTCCTGAAATCAACACAGAGTCTGATTTCTCCACTTTTCTTCCTTACTAGGACCAGATTGGCCACCCATTCAGAATATCTCAAGGGGACAATAATTTGGGCATCTAACAATTTCTGCACTTCTTTCTCCATGATAGGTAGCAACATGGGATTTATCTGTCTCAACTTCTGTCTAAACGGTTTAGCCTCTTCCTTTAGTGGGATCTTGTGCTCAATGACATATGTGTCATAGGTCTTGAGGTCTTTGTATGTCCATGCAAACACATCAACAAACTCTTTTAGCAACTTAGTATATTCGGCCTTCTGTTCTCTGGTCAAACTACTTGATAATTTGACAAACCTGGGCTCCTCCTGTGTGCCAATGTTGCATTCGGTTGTCTCAGCATCTTCATTTGAGACCTTGCCCTTTACTGGCACATCATTTCCATCAAACAATCTTTCTAAAGGGACAAGTCCTCTCAGAATGTGATTGTTGGGAAGCTGAATGATCTGGTGATTAGCGATCTGATTTAAAAACACCTCAGGATGAGGGTCACCTTCCAGGTCTGGATCCTGGTCAATGTGCAACGCAAAAAATTCATCCACAGATTGTAGAAACCTTTTAATTTCTAGATCATCTTCGAACACCTTCCAATGTTTGACATTGTCCGGTACAGAGGGCCTGTATTTTATCTCAACATCACTTTTTATCCCAGGAGGCAGGGGAACCTTGAGAAAATTGGTTGATACGGCTAAAGAGTTGGCTAGAGTATTTCCCCCCCTCGGAATGAAAGAAATGTTAAAATCCAAGAAGAAATTATCCATCAGGTCCCATACTTCATTTCTGTAATTTCTGAGCTGGGGATTATTAGCGTGATAAGCCTTTCTTATTTGCTGAATGATCAACTCAGCATCTCCAAATATCTCTATCTCTTTGATTCCCATTTCCTTCACGGACCTCATGCCTAGAATAAGAGCTTCATACTCTGCCACATTGCTGGTGGTTTTGAATTCCAATTTGTATGACAGGGATATGGCCTCTTGACAAGGTGAAATGAAAACCACTCCAGTGCCTGCACCTTCACTAGAAGAAGTTCTATCGAAAAACATCTTCCACACAGAGGGGGTTGGAGGGGAATTTGGATATTCAAGACCGAGTTTCTTTCAGACTTGGAAAGGCTCTCCAGGAGCATCAGTGAGCTGCAATAGGCTAGACCCCAAATCGGTGTCAATTGCAAAGATGGGGTGATTGGTGGGGTTTGCTTCATCACTGACAATGTAAGACAGATGAGCTTCTCTATACAGCCTCCTTTGTTCCCCTCTGAAAACCAGAATGGTGTCATACGTGAGATCCATCTAAAGTGTTCCCCCAAGATTTTTTATCCAAGATCGAGACAACATCATGCCGAACTTGGGGGGAACATCAACTACCACAATATCCATGACCACGCTCTTCATGGGCAACTGGAACAAGGAAACTACCAGGTATTTTATGACTCCCAGGCACTGCACCCTCCTTGAGTCGAAAGTGTACAAATCATGATAAGTTTTGGTCACCTCCAGTCCCAATTCTTCCATTACTATTTTGGGCATAAGGTTATGGGAAGCCCCCGAATCCATGAGGCAGTTATGCATCACTTTATCATGTATGTTTAGGGATGTGTAGAAGGGAGGGGATGAATCATCTCTATCTTCTACCATGGGCCCTAAGACAACTACTGTCTTTTCATCTTGGAGATTTATTGAATCTGTGGAAGGCTGAGGGGGGTTAGACTGTAATAGCTTGGAGAGGGATCTCTTGAAATCTTCATTTTTAACTAGTTCAGACAGGGGTACAGGGATTCTAATATTTTGAATCTCATGCTCAAAATTGAAGGAAGGGGCAGGCTTAGGAACTTCCCTTACCTCTGTGACAGGTTCTTTGGCTGCTGGTGAAACATTCTGAACTTTCTTTTCTTTGGTAGTGGCTGCTGCAGCTTTAGTAGGCCTCTCTGTTACAGGGGACTGGTCCTGGTTGTCAAAATTTCCTTCTTTCCTGTTCGACCTGAGATTATATTTGTTAGGAGTGTT
>ML789200.1:268865-293640 GCA_009831015.1 Picea engelmannii
TGGGATTCTATTGTACATTTTATTGAATCTCTTGGAGAAGTTGGAGACAGACTCCCCCTCTTTTCTCTTTAAAGACCCAAACTCTATCATGTAATACATGAAATCTTTTTTATCTCCCCATTGTCTTAAAAAGGCACCATCCAATGCTTCTATCCCATTGATAGATCTAGGGGGCAGGGCCTTGAACCATTTTCTAGCTTCGCCTTGAAGGCTATGGAAAAAAATCCTCATCCATACATCTACGTGCATGATGATGTTATCATCTGTAAAACTGTAGAAGGCTTTCAGGTGTTCTTCTGTAGATATGTCCCCCTCGCCTGTAAATTTAGGCAGCTGCTTGAGGTAACCGTCTATTGGAAGGGAATTAAGTTGTTGGGGTAGCACGAAGGGAGCATACCTAGCGGCTATAATGGCTTCCATTCTGGTCATGGGGGGATTTGGTCTTGCCATAAGGATATTATGCGGAGGAGAACTCGGAGGGGAAGGAGTTCGAAAAGGGGATACTAGGGACGAGCTTCTGAGGGAAGTGGGAAACAATAGGGGATTTAGGGAGAAGGAAAGAGAGCTAAAGCCGGTGGATGTTTCTCTTTGTGTAGAAGTAGTGACCGCGGCAAGAGGAGAGGAGGTAAAGCTGGGAGTGGGGAAATATTCAATGGTCATAGGTCTATGCCAGGAGACAACTTCAGAGGATATGGGAGTGACAAGGATTTCTCCCTCTAATCCTAGACCAGGGGGGAAAACCTCAATAGGAACACTCCCGAAATTCAAGAAATGAGAAACTTCAGAAGATGGTCTACCAAGAAACTGAGGCAGAGAGAATGGAGTTTCTACAAAGGGAGATGATGGATTATGTGGTTTGGCGGCAACAGTTTCTCCTTCAGGGGCCTTTTCTTTCCTACGAACTTCCTCCTGATTAGTTTCAGGTGTAGCTGGAGGCAGCTGAGAATGGGACCACGTGTGTCTGCCTCTGAAAGCCACAATGGACCTAGAAAGTTCACCACAGTGGATTCGTCACAATGGATTCGCCAGGTGCACAGTAGCGATCTTCAAAAAGGCTCTGATGTCTGATGCACCTTCAAAACCAGAGGCTTAGTGTCGTTCAGACATGGGGAAAATTTTCAACTTCATCCCTGGCAACGACTCCAGAAATGTTGGTGACGGAGGTCACTCCTGGATTGCTAGCAGGAGCAGAGCCCGACGCCCATCAGTTTTATGTCACGATTGTTTATAGATGGGATGACCGAATGGAAGCCAACTCAAAAAAATATCATTCCAACTCCAAAACTAGTCCAGGCATGCATAGGTGGGTGAGGTCTTATATAAACTTCAGACAGTGAGCTGTAGTAAAGGGTGAACAGGTGGGAGACTTATATAAGAGAAAAGAAGAGGTCTGTTATTAACATAGAGTTCCTAACAAACTGTAGAAGAAGACATCCAAACGCAATATCCTCTTATTCTCAAATGCAAAGCCAGAGAATGCAATAATGCACCAATAAATCTTTTATCATAACATAACTGCAATAATTCATGCGAATAAATCAATCACGAACTCTCTTAGCATGAGACAAAAATTAGATGGAGTGAGAAAGACTGTCTGTCATAAAACAAGAAACCTCATATACAAATGCATAACCAACAAACTAGAATATCTGTTAAAACTTTACAGTAGGGAGCTCTGATCTACCATCGATACCTACAAAAATGGAAAAAATGCCTACATATACTTTTCCCCCGCTTCACCCCGCAGAGGCGTCCTAGGACCTTCAATGTATGGCATCTCCTCAATCAAATCTGACTTGCATCCTTCTATCACACACCACCTTAATTCTGCATGGCTCGCGCCAGGGGGTAGTTGAGCCCTTAAATACTGAATTAGCGTGTGCAGGCTCCCCTAGTGAGTTGATGACTAAGCGTGTCTTTCATGAAAAGAACCAGTACAAAGGACCATCTTGGGTAGACTTTTAGCTGGGATATCCATACTCTTGCAATAAATGAGTGAGGCGAGGTTTCACCCACCCTCTCTCTCCTTCATTCGATTCCAGTAGGTACCGGGCTCTTGATCACATCAAACCAACCTCTGAAAAACAAAGTGTCCACCTTCTGAGACTCGACTTGGCACTTTTGGCCCCCCTTTTGTAAAACCCTTTCTACTTTTTCGAATGACCATGGGCCATGACCCTACACCTATTTTCCAGAGTGCTGTTGGCGCTTCGGCGTTCGCGGATGTGAAAGGAGCAATACTTTTCTCTTTCAAAGTCACGATGGGTGAAATGTCGGGAGGGCCTAATGGTCGCCTCACATTCCCCACAAAATTGAATGGCTGAGACTGCTTATGAAACTTGGGGGCTCGAGTGTCCAAATGCTAAACATTAGCACCCCTCCTCCAGACTTGTTCCTTTATGACCAGGTGGCAAAACCATGGGCCTGATTCTGGGCACTATCGGCCTCTCGAGGTTCGGGTTTTCGAAATACAAAAAGGCAAGGAGTGCTTACCGCTCAAACTCTCGAACGCCGACATGGCACGGATGTGTGCCTCGTGTCCTTGAGATGAATGGTCGGGGTAGTTTCACTATTACAAAAGGGGTTGTCCCCCCTTCACAGGCTCACTTGATAAGGCCTGGGGCTAAGACCGTGGGCTCGGCGCCAAAGGCGCTTTCGGCGTTTCACCGATCGACAATTTCAACTGCAGTGAATGGACGGTTCCTTGACTTCCGAAATGCCGATCCCCGATACGTCAGCTGGCTGCCACCTGTCCCAATTTGGTTGGACGTCCCAAGTCTGATTTGAACTATTGGTGCTTCCTCCAGCACTAAACCTCGGGCAACTCGGTAGCTTCGAAAAACCAATGACCGTCGATCTTCTTTGTAAATAGATCTTGGATGCTGCCAACGATATTTTTCCCACTTGCTTGACTTGCTACTGGAAAAAGGGTTTCCCCCACGCTGCGCTTGGGCGCTTCCTATGCAACTTGCAGACCTAGGTACTTTTGTGCCTAAGACAAAAATAATCGCTAACACGGTGGACCTGACTTACAACTTCTTGCCTGTGCATCGATGATACAATGGTTTATTAGTTTCTTGAATTAGGTGTCTCATAGGTTACTTCCAGGATTTCTTTTGCAGGTACCCTGGGTCAGATAAGGGTCGAACAACACACAATCTTTATGGAGGATTACCTCTCTGAGGCAATCTGACCGACTGGTTATTAATCCCATGAGGGCCCTTATAAATGATTATGTTACCTCTGATATTTAGTAGGGAGTCTCAGGCCCCTCTTGGGCGAGGCATACCTTCTTTAGGGAGGGAGGCCACTCAACCACTTTACCCCGTTTGCATGCATATTGACCGTTTGACTTTTGGTGCATTGTTTGCTTACTAGTTGGCCTTAAGAATCTATACCAAGTCCTCATTATGGATAGTGGAGTTCCTTTGGCTCCCTCATTTACTGTTGCTTACCCCATGATGCCCACTCAGTTCATGGGGATGAATTCTCTCATTTAATATAATGGTATGAAGAACTTTGGTACTCAGTCCATGCCTTGGGTCTCTAGTCATTCTCTTGTTGATATGCCTTCACCCTTGCAATCCTCTCCCTAGTCCATTTATATTAATCCTAGCATTGGATCTGGGGGCACCATGGCCCTAATGCCTATGTCTTCGTTCGATACGAGTCATTTCCCTCAACCTTCCTTTACRACGGGAGGTTGGAACCTCCACTCTTATGGATCCAATTCTGGTTATTCTCTTTCAGGAACCAATACTCAGATGAGTGCTTATTCTACCTACTACAATCCATCCATGTATCCTCTGTTCGCCATGTYGGTTCCTTTGAASACTTTTTCCATGGAAATTCCTCATATATCYGAGGGTGTTTCATATGGGGAGAATCCGTTTTACGGTTTGGGATACCTGCTTCATGGGACCCCTTCACAAGGGGGAAACATATATCCTCACTTGAATAATCCCTATCATACTTTCGTCTCTTTRTAGAATTTGGTGATGATGCCCATTCAGACTTCCCTGAATTAGTTAAATGAAGGATACTACCTTTTCGGACAAGGACAGGGGGTAAACCAAGACYCTTCMTGRCCTGCAATGTTTCAAAATCAATCTTTCCCTAGACCTTGGCATCAAATGACACAATTCACCACTAGTCTAGTCACTATCAGTCATACTAGAGCTCCATCACCAACCTCTGTCAGCCATGTTCGAGATGGGTCGACAAATTCTACAGGTTATGTTGACAATCCGTACCCAACCACTACTAGTCATGCTTAGGGAACCACTTTAGTCACCATGATTCATATCAATTCCACTTCTCCAACCTATGTATACTGTGTAGGAGATGACTCTCCCACCTTTGCATGCTACGTTGATAGTATGTCACCAACTGTCCTGAATGAAACTAGGGGCATTGATAAGACCAGACACCTTAGACGTAAGCTTAAATTCCTTTGCAAGACTTGTAAAGGAATTCATCTTACTCATTTATGTCCAGCCATAACTGGGATACCAGAAGTGTGGGGCTCACCTAAGGTCCCTTTGGATTTTGAGGTGTCTATGGTTTCCTCACACCTTGTTCCTTGGATTGACACAACAATAACACCTTGGCAATATTCTCTTGATCACACACCTGTTTTCGCAGGTGATGTATCCCCTATCCTTGTTGTCATGCATCCTCTTCAACCTAGAAATGAAGAAGTGGTCATACCAGTGCAATCTCTGGTCAATCCTACTCCCTTTGCAGATGGTAATGCACCCTTCAATCACATCATCAACATCCTTGATATTGCATATTTTGAATGAGAGAGAGCTCTACCTTCCTCGAGTCCTCTCCCTCTAGGTTTTGAGGAGATAACCTTCGATTGGGACAACCTTGTGGGGTATCCCACACCCCCACTTATGTATTTTCTAGTAAGAGACATTATTCGAACCATCAATGAGATTGTATACTCCATTAGTTCTTTATCCTCCTCCACTTGGAGAGATTTGGGTTTTCCCAAGATTTTGTCAGCTATTCGTAAGATACTGACATTCCACAGAAGGTTGGTATGGGAGCCTTGGCCTCCCCCATTACATGTTGATTAGAACAACATCAACGATTTTAATTTAATCTCTTTTCCGACTCGTCTAAAAACAGGAAAAGATTGCCGAGTGATTTGTCCCTTTCACACTCTTTAAATTAGATTTGAAAGATCATCAGTCTTAGCTAATCTCTTTTCTGACTCGTTATCAAAAAATGAAAATATCACCAAGTGAACTTGTCTTTTTCACACTTGTAAATTGGTTTTGAAGAGACGTCTATTTGACACAAGTTTACCCCTTTTTCACACCAAGTAGACTAAAAGACATAAAAGGTCATTTTTTGGCGTCAAGTTGTGTTTGCATCTCGTGCCCTTACTTGTAGTATTGAGCCTATAGTCGGTTCTCACTTTTCTTTATAAACCGTTTACCTCAACAGTTTTTAATCCTCAACCAAGGAGAGCCTTGTTTATATCCTTCACAATTTGACACCCTATACCTAGGAAGGAACATTCCCTCGAGTGTCCATATCCCACATGCACTTCCCTGCATTGAGCATAGGTACATTCCACTATTGGAACTATTTTTTATTACTTGTGACACTCATTTCCTCCTCTATATCATAACATTCATTTGTTTATGAAAAAAAAAACAATACGGGCGGGAAGGGAGTACTATCTTATATAGACTGTAGTTGTGTCGGCTTTGAACATAAAACAAAATTATTTGAGTCCATTCATCATCATAATTTTGGGATTAGCATGGCCTTAGGAAGTTGAGCTTGTTACAGAGTCTTCTCTACCAACTGGTTAATCTTCCAGTCCCTATAGATAATTTCATCGATGCATCCTGCATCTTATGGTTTCATCATCAAGTCTATGCTGCCGGAGTCCTCCCAATGTCTCATGCTCTTGTTCAAATGAAGTCTGTCAACCTGTGTTGGCCACTTCTCAGAAATATTGACTTTGCATGTCGACCATACCCTCATTTTGTCTCAGAATCACATGATACTGTAGCCCTATGATGCACCCTGGCCCTACTTTCATCATTGGTAGTTAACCTTGAACCCAATGGTCGACATTTTATCATTGGTCATTGATTGGGTGGTTTCCCTTGTGTTCAACAGCAAGACATCTATTCACACATTGGGATTTGTGTAGTGTCTTGGATGCCATTAGCCTTATTGGTGGGTTCCTCTCCTTTGTCAAGAATTTTTCATCATTGGTTTCTATTCAAAGGGTCTTTTTCGTGTACCGCTTGCAATTGGCACATGTGAAAGACACACAAGGTTGTTGGTTCGTGAAATTGTTCTTCGTCTAATTTCCACCAAATCATGAAGATCTTTCTTTGTAACTTGTGTTGATTGATGAGAGATGCCTTAATTCTCTCCTTTCAGTGGGTCTCTTTCCATCGACATCAACCAATTTATTCTGGAAATGGGGCCTAGAGTCTCATGAGTAACTCAAGGCTTGCAGTCATTAGTGGCAGGTTCTCTCACCATCGATAGTTGGGAGTACATCAATGTCTCCTGATCGATGGAGTCTTTAGGTGTTCGACACGAGCTCCTTTATTCACACTTGTAAGAATGTACCCAGTGCCTTGATACCTACTTTAATTATCGGTAGGTTGTATCATGTTTCTTAACGATATACCTCAATGAACAGTAATCAAACAACGTCTCATTGTGTTCGACCTAAACTCCTTTATTCACATGATGTCGACTTGCACCTTTGGTAGATTGTGTAGAAGACTTGAAGACATTACTATGTGGTCGTAGCTTTCCTGAGTTGTTGCTTCCTTTTCATTGGACCAATACCTATATGACTTCAGTGATCATGGGAGATCAAGTTGTACTCCATGGTATACAAATACCCTCAACTTGGTTCTTTGAGACTCGTTCCATTGGGCCTTGTTCATGAATATGACAACTTTTGGCATGTAACCGCATTTGTATTTCTCTATTCATGGCCATAGACACTTTTTTAGTATATTTTCCACATGGATCTGCAATGTAATTTTGGCAGCCATGTATGCAAAGTTAGTACATAATGTAATGAGCAATTGAGTTTGTCTAGATGGCTCTCTACCATTCCACTTATGGGTTATTTATAATGTATTTTGTCCATCGCTGAATCTCCTCTGACCTCACACATTAGGGGACATCTGTTAGAGCAAGATTTACCTCACCCTATGCAATCTTGTAGAGAGGGAATTATTCAATTTCCCTATGCAGATTCACTTTCCTGATTAATAAATCCAGAGACAAAAAAATAAATTTTTTCCACTTGTACGCATCTTGCACCCTATACATCAAGCATATACGAAAGATGCTCCACTATATCCCACGTACATCTGGATTTGTGCAAGAAAATCAAAATTAAATGTTAGGTTTCCATGTCAGGACAAGAGATATCTGATCCTTGGCCTTCCAAATACTGGAAATGTTCTGAATCGACCCTTTAGTTTCATTTTGAAGGCTATAAAGAATCCAATTCTAAGATATGGAAAAAGGAGGAGAGAATTCAACTTTGAGATCAAAGTTACTCTGGAGAAATTATTACTCCATATTGAGTCTCCATCCCTTTCTCCTTTAAGTTTGAACATAGGGTTCATCCCCCAAGATCTTCCCTTATTGATGGAGAACCTTTTAGTCTCCCTTATATGATTTTTCCTTTGGTGGAGGATTGAAGTGGTGGAAGCCCAACTAGAAGGAACTTGGTTTCTTGGTTTTGAACTGTGCCGACACGAAAGTCTATAGTGTTTTAACATTTGTTGATCATTTATTAATAGAAATACTCCTTTCCTGTCCAATTGATACCTTGAAAATATATGAGTTATTATCCATGGGCATGTTTGTTTTGTATATTAATGGATTATGATATCTAATGTGATAACCTTTTATATTATCACTATATGCTTGCTCTGCTTATTTGTTGAGAAATTGTTGCAGGTATAAACCTTTGGTTTGAAGTGCTCAACGATGGAAATCATCAAAAATTTGGACGAGGTAGGCCTATTTCTTATATCTCTTGCACATTGGTTTATATAGCATATGCTGGAATTGAGTTTATTTCTGCATTCACACCTCTCTGTTGTGGTTTACCCTAGCCATAA
This sequence comes from Picea engelmannii, assembly GCA_009831015.1. NCBI lineage: Eukaryota > Viridiplantae > Streptophyta > Pinopsida > Pinales > Pinaceae > Picea > Picea engelmannii. Next base: position 277,001 of record ML789200.1, read on the forward strand.
ATATATTTTCCTTGTAACACAAGATACATATGCACATTCTCACAGCTACATATTATTTCACGAAATGGCCAGAAGTAGTGGCATTAAAGAAATCTAATTCTAAAGAGATAATTAAGTTCTTCAAAGATAATATTCTATCGAGATTTGGTGTCCTAGATAATTTTTTCACAGATAATGGTTCGATTTTCATAGGGTGAAAGTTTAAATAGTTTTGTAGAGAATATGGAATTATCATGGGTCAATCGTCGAATTATTATCCACAAGGTAATGTCCTTGCTGAATCCACAAATAAGACACTTGTTCAGATACTGAAGAAAACCATTGACAAGAACCAAAGGAATTGGCATCTGAAGCTCACTGATGCATTGTGGGAAAGCCGAATGAATCCAAAGGACAACAATGAGATATCCCTGTATACATTGGTTTATGGGAAAGAGGAGAAAATGCAAATTATCCTCGAACTCAATGCATTGAATTTTGTGGTTAATACCAAAGATACAATAGAGCGTTCACCCATCCAAATGAGGATCAACCAGTTGTTAAAATTGGAAGAAGAATGAAGAAAATCCATAAAGCGAACTTCTCAAAGGTATTAGAGTGTCAAAATATATTTTGATCAGAGCACAACTGTAAATAATTTCGAGAAGGGAGAGTTGGTGTTATTTTGAAACAAGGCCAAGGAGAAACTGTCGATGCATACAAAGTTCAAAGCACTTTGTATTGGACCATACATCATCGAAAACATCCTAGGTTTCAATTCCTATATGGTCCAAGACATGAAGGGTAAAATACTAATGCTTCCTATCAATGGGAAACATTAATTTGAAAGGTTTCTTCTCCTAAACAAATTTCTCATTTTCCTTGTAAATAAATTTATTTTTTCAATTTGTATATTCTTACCTTTGACTCCATATCCCAATGGACGAAAGAACCTGGTCATAACGATTATGGATTATTGACAAACCACAAGGGATTATAATCCCATTGTTGGATCCAATTGTTGATATCAATTCCTTCTTATGAAATCCCCCTCCCATTTTCTATTTTCCCAATTTCTCTCATCCATTTCTTTTCCCTCTTATATACTTACCCAAATTCCCATTTTATTTTCTCCCTTCTATTCTTCCTTTCTAGTTACTATACTTAGTCCCTTATTTCAGAAAACATTGGGCTCACGGGTTGGCGGAATCATGGATCCTCATCTCCATCCATACTCCCATATCATGAGTCTGACCGACCTCCACATTATCCTACACTTATCCATTTCTGCAATCGTGGGTTTGCGGGTTCAAGATTTTATATCCCATGTTTTGTGATATACATTTTTCACCCAAGAGATCAGTGATATACATTTTGACTATCAAACTCCCCTAGATCCTAAGTGTCTCATCTCTCCTATATTGATGCTGAACAACTATATTGCAACACTTAGCCAATTTTTGATCTTTCACAATGGCGGGTTCCTAGGTTGGTGGCTTCACAAAATTCCCAAATCCTAATTTCTCTCGTCCATCCCCGCCACCGTCGTTATTCTCTCAATATGAATTTAGTATGGTTTAATGCTAATAACTCATCATGCAGGTTCTATAAAGATATCCATTAATAAGAGAAGAGATCAAGTAGATTTCTTATTAAAGCACATTAAATCATGATTTGTGGAAGATTATATTATCTCTCTCAAGAACTCATTTCAAATATTATCTAGATTAAAAGAACACTCTCATCGACTTATGGTAGTAGAAACTCGACAACATTTATGCTGAGATACTTTGAACATTTTTTTATGTGAATAACATAACTTTCAGTGGTCTAGAGCGTATTATTACTATTCATCCCTGTCTGAAAACAAGGAAATGATATGGACATCCAAAATTTCTCATGAAGGATGTATTCTTGAGGTTTTTGACTTTAAGGAACTGGTTGCCTGGTGCATCGAGAAATATATACCAAGTCAACATATTAGTCAACTTCAAGACCATTCTCCCATATCTCTTTCATCTCAAGTGTTTCGTAAAATGTTGAAGCTCCCCGAGCCAACACTTACTTTCAAAGGGGAGGACTGCAAGAATTTCCTGAAAAAGAATGACAACCACATAGGCCTCTTTCCTGAGTTCTTGGAGAATCCTGTGACCATCCCTAAAGCTATTACCAGGTTGTAGGTCAACTCGTTCAAAAACCCCTTTCGGGAAATTGCTTGGTTATTCACCAGAGTGACAGGCCAAGAAAATATGACCAACATTTCCTGTATGTTTCTTTATATATTATATTTTACTGTCAAGGAGTAGGCCATTTTCAATTGGGGAAAGTTGATTTCCATTGAAATACCCAATTTCTGCAGTATAAAAAATATAAGAAATTATTTATGGCTTCTTATTTGGTGTTTGCGATAGCATATTGCTGTCAATTTCCTAAATTTTTTATCTGCAAGAAGGTGAATTGTGAATTTGACCCAGTGACCTTTTGCAACCAAGCGTTGTGGAGATAGAAAGATTCGTTTCACTTTTATGATGCTTTCAATTATTTTGTCTCGGTTTTTAAAGGATTATTGTTTGGAAAATATACCCCCCAGAATATCAGCCCAGGAAAGTAAATTCATGGATAAAAATGGGACATTGGAGAAAATGGAAAATTACAATGTTATCAAGATTTTCGGTTCTAAGGAAAATACATCCTTTCTTCCATGTCATATATCTGACATAATGTTTATTACAGAAGTTGCAAGGCAATATAATTTATGGTTTCACTTTTTTCATGAGAAACGAAAAAATAAATTCATACCCTTGCCTTGGAAAATTGGGGACTTTGTATTCATAAATATGAACAAAATCGATGAATCTGTAAACCACTTTCACACACTGATTCTAAAGTATGTTGAAAGGATAAAAGGGTTTTACCCTATCAAAATTTTTGAGGAACATATGTTAGAAGTGGGATTTAGCAATTCATTTATCCATACTATTCTAGGAGAAGGAGAAGATAATAACTTGGGCTCTCTTACTCACAATGCTGGTGACTTGGAGAGGATACTCAGTACCAATGAAATTTACAAAAAAAAGGAAAGGGTCTCATCGGAAAGCGTTCCCAGTCCCCACCTGTTAATTCTAAGACCACAACATCTTGAAGCAGTGCTTTAGTGGCCCACCCATTTAGAAAAGTGATTAACCATAGTTCAGGTGGAGGAGGAGAAAAGAATCCCCCTCTAGGAAAAATTTAAATCTCACACAAACTTCCACTGAGGAAAAAGAGGAAAAACGTAGTACAAGAGGAAGAAGACTATCGCATAGAGACTGATATAAATAGCTTCTCCCTCAAAGATATGGAACTTGAAGAAAACAAAAATAAAAAATTTCGCAAAATTAATCAGTTGGGAAGCATGAACCACCATAATCTATCTTTGGAAGTCATTGAGAATGAGACCTTTGACGAAGAAGAGGCATTTGTTTCGCAGATCTTTTTTTTTGACAAGGAATACAAAAAATGATTATTGATAAAAGTGATGTAAAGAATAAGAAAGGAAAATCTCATTCAGAGGTCAACCTAAGAGATATGTGGCCTTCCTATATTTCTATAATTCATATAGAAACCGACGATGCACTAGACGATTGCATTGGTGTTCTCAAAGAAAAAAATAAAAAGTTAAAGGAGAGGATACAGAACTGGAAGATACTTTAATGCCTCTTCCACTCCTTGCTATCACTTTGGAAATTATTGGATCCACCACACCCACTACTAAATTAAAAGGATTCTCAAGATTACTTACATCAGCTAGGAGCTATGTGGAGAATAATATCAAGAAAATAATGGAATTGATCACAAAAGATTGGGAAATTTCTAAGAAGATGATTTCTTTTGGCTCGAGGGTGCATGCCTTTCATGAATATTTGCAAGACAACCTAAAAAATGAAGAATGTTTTTACCTTGATGTTGTGTTACCCTTTGGTGTTAAAGTCTCCAACATGATAGAGCTAAGGAGAAGAGAGGAGGATATTCCCTCTCCAAGTTAGATTAAACAGTTGAACACATGTTGGAAAGAAAAGATGAAAAAACTTGAATAACATTGTTCAAACGTGAATCCAAGCCATATCAAGTAGGGAAGAACTATTCAAAAGACTCACAGAGGTAGACTTAGTTGGAAGAACTAAATAAATCCAATATCCCAAGTTGATCCTCAACTCGTTGTTCCTAAAAAAACAACAGTTTGATGAGAAAGTTGAGATCTTTAAAGGGTTGTTAGTTGAAAAGTTCTATGGCATACTTGAATATAATAAGGACGACATAGACAATTGGCTAGTGGACTACTCCATGAAAAATCAGGATATTGAAGAAGCATTACATGACATTTGACTTGATCTGAGAGGCTTGGAGGGTGAGTTGTTCAACATCAAAATCCATCATGAAATCAATGTGGAACCAATGAAAAGTTACATCGAAAAATGGTTCAAGAAATATATCAATAAACTAACCAATGAAGGGAAAGAAGCGGTTGAGACAGTTCCTGTAACCGTTGATGAAAATGATAAAAGGACATCAACAAGCAAGTGAAATAACGAGAGGCCATCATAGTAAGTTTATGTTGATCATATCCTTATTTTTCTTTATCAAGTACTTCATCTAGGTATTCCACCTCTTTCACTATAAATATTTAATTAAATACTGATAACTCCTCTTTTCTTCTTCCCAGGTCTTTTTGTTCTTCTACTGCCAACCATCTTCCTTATGAAATTTTATTTCTTGTATTTATTTTATTTATGGTCTGTGGGAGCCCCAATATCAGTATTTAAGAAAAACACATTTAAAATTTCAAAGAATATGTAACAGACTATATATTTTTTAGAAATTTCAAGAGAGCTACTTTGGGAACAATCTCGACTGTGATTTGTAACCCTATTTTCAAAATATAAAGTATTTGATGTTGATCTATCATTATCTTTATTTGAGCTGCCAATGTGTCCACTCTGTTAAGATTCTCTTATGCATGTAGATGATCTTCGTTTTATTTTATGTGATCATAAATCTTTATCTTAAACTATGATGGATGTGAGGAAATTTTGATTATTTTCTTTAGATGTGTGAGTCTGTGATTCCTGGTCTTTTCTGAGGAAATTTCTTTAAAAAGAAAAAAAAAAAACATTTTCCTTTTATTTTCTCGCAATTTTTATGTTTCTTTGAATTACCATGACGAATTTCTGTCAAGTCCCACATTTTGAATATGTAGAATCCCAAGAATATCTGAAGAGAAGTACCACCTCTATAAAAACGCGGGGAGATTTACATCCTCATGAGATTTTCATTTCATTCCTAACGAATTCAAGCATCAACAAGATCTGATGCAATAAGTTGTCCCTTTGCATCACATGCCAAACACTTATATATAGACAAAAAAACCCATTAGATCTAAAGTAACTAAAACAAAAAACCATAATTTTGAAGTGATAGAGGGATTTTAACCCTAGAGTGAAAATTTTCATTCACGTAAGCAAAAAAAACAAGAGTTTAAGGTAAGTATGAATTTTTTCTTTTTTTCTTTTTCTTTTCTGATTGTAGGGTTTTGAGTGAATCACTATACCCTTCAAATCTTTATTTCTTGAATATTTATGTTGTTCCAAATTATTCTTCTATGCCGCAATGCTCCCTGATATGTCTCTCTTCCAAATCTGTCTCCTGTAAATTTTGACAAAATAATGAAAATATTGAATACATTTTTAATATTAAAAAAACTTTATGGAAAGGGTTTAGAATGAATCACCATACCCTTGATATTCTCAGATTCTGAATAATACTGTGGTTCCAAAGTATTCTTCTCCTCTACATTTTTCCTCCATATGTTTCTCTTGTAATTCTCTCCCTTGCAAAATTTTTCAAAATAATGAAATAGTGAATAGATTTTTAGTATTTAAATGAATTTATGAAATTTGATTCCTGCTCTTTTTTAATTGTTTTAAAAAATCTTGTTTTTTTAAAACTTTTTTGGCACGACAGTGCATCTATGTAAGATGCACCAGTGCAACCATATTTCATTACACACCGATGCGTCCATATTAATTGACGCACCAGAGACATATAATTGTTTTTATTAACAAAATCTTGAAATACAGTGTGGTTGATTTTTCAACGCGTCAATGTGTATTGTTAATATTCACACCGATACGTTTGTGGTTTATAAGCGCACCAGGATGCTTTTAAAGTTATTTGAATTTTTATTTTCACATAAATAGTATATTCATCTCAAATTATCTTTTAGGATGAATTGACATGACTTGCAATACTTCAGTATACATTATAATTTGTGTTGCCTTATTCTTAAAAAATGGTTTCAAAACTATATTCAAACTCAGATTATGGTATGGTCCTCAAAATTTATTTTAGATATGTACAAGAAAATTTATTGCTAGTTTTGATGAAATGAAGGGAAAAAACCTTATTATATGATCAAATGGCCAATTCTTCAAATCCAACCCATTCAATATTTCTCAAAGTCCATTGCGGATTTCTCCCTTTCCATCTCCAGTAAGTTTAACTTATTTTATTTATGTTTCAATTATCTCATTGAATTTATTTTATCCATGTCTATTTGAATAAAAATGTATCCAAATTTGTAGGATCCTGATTCATAATCAAGTTCAGATGCATAAAATATTCCAGTACTGGTTCAAAAACGTCAGAAGGTATTATCAAAAGAAACATACCATAAGAAATTGGTAGATATGTCTGAAATGTGGGCATGACAGGTACCATAAATCAAATAAAAATGGTAAATCACATTGTCCTCCTCATAAGATATTTAGGCGCATGACTATAATCCCAAGGATTCAAAGGCTCTTTTGTTGCAAAGAATTAGCTATGTTGCAAGGATGGCATGCCTCGCATAGAAGTGAGTCAAGAGTTATGTGAATCCCAATATATTTAATAGCCATGAAGCATATAGATACTACATGGCCAAAAAAATTCAAGGATGAAGTATGAAGTCTACGACCCAACATAGCAATGGATGGTGTGAACCCATATTCCCTCCAAAACACAACTATTATGCTTGTCCTGTAGTAGTGATCAATAAAAATATCCCCCCATGGTTGTCCATGAAGAGGGAACATCTTATGTTGGTTCTTATAGTCCCTGGTAGAAGACAAGTGAAGAATATGGATGTCTAGCTACAACCATTGATAGGTGAATTGAAGGAATTATGGGAAGGGATACATGTATATGATGTATCAAGACCCATCACAACAAAGAGGAGTTTTACATTGTATGGCATATTTTCTTACACCACACATGATCATCCAGGCTTAAGAGTTTTCTTTGGTAATCAACATGTTTATTGATTTGTTTATATACACAACAATATTTATTTGCATATTTAATTCATTGTGATTTACATTCTATTCTTAAATGATAACATGTTATGTATACAATAATTTTGCAGGTCTTGTAACTAAAGGCTATCATGGGTGTAAATGTTATGGACCTTTTCTGAAGGATAGGTGGTCCAACCACCTATGAAATCCAATGTAATATTTCTTGAGGGTATTCCTCCCAGAAGAACACCCTTATAGAAGAGAAACATACTCTTTCCATAGTGAACCAAAGAGAACCCAAAGGCCTTCAATAATGACATTAGCATAATGGCTTAGAGCTTATGAGAGAGAGAAGGATAAGGATGTTACAAAAATGGTCGATTCAAATGGGGACCCTATGTTCGATGATCCTTAATTCTTAGACACCTATGTTGAGAAATTTTCCATTGGGATGAAAATGAAATCTATCTTTTATGAGCTCCTCTATTGGGAGAATATTAAAATTTTCTACTTACTAGATCCCATGCATATATTCAAAAATGTTTCATATTCTTTATGGAGGCACATATCATCGAAATAAAGTGTCACATTAGTTGTGAGGAGAGATCTTATTTATTCAAAAACTAAGAAACTTTGTCTAAGAAAAGAAAGTATAGGAAAGGTTGGTCCCTCTTGGACATTCAAATAAGGTGATGTCCCATGGATTTTGAAGCAAGAAGATCTTTCTTTGGAAAAGGAAGTTATATTGGGTTCGAAGGTGCCTTCTTTATATGGGTCTTCCATTACTGGTTCAAATACATCGAAAGTTTTTATCAGGAGAAACATACCACAAGTATTTGGTAGATGAAAATGGACAATCGTTTTACCTTTCCAATTGTGACATTTCATCTTCCAACCACAATTCATGATCGACGATGGTAATAATTGTTTGGTATAATGTAATTTGAACAAACAAATTATTGCATTTTTCTTGCTAATATCATCGATGTACTAATGTTCAATATTTTTTAAATTAGGATTATTTTGATGATGAGCGACCTATCTACCATCTTTCGTTGCACCCCACAACAATGTCAACCTGAGGAAAGGTTGCATTGAGAGCACAAATCATAGAGGAAGTGTACAAAGAATGGTTTAATCAACCAATTATTCAATTCCCACTACGTCTAGATTCACCAATTAGGAGTGACTACAACAATAGTAGCTCTTCAGAATTTGACAATAAAGACAATGAAAAGAGGTTGGTATGGATGATTACTTACGAGATACGACTTCCATGGAGACAATGTTGTTAGACACATTCCAAAATGATGATCTAGGGGATGATTCTCATATCAATGATACCATTTTTGAAAGCCTAAAATCTGTTTCCACCACCCCTCTCTTTCGACCTAGTTCCTGGTCAAAGTCTACCCATCTTGGGACAACAATATTACCATACAATGTGAAAACACAGTTTGGCATGTCAAACACAAGTTTCTTGGAAATATTGAGGTAATTGAACAATAAGTTCCTTATTTTCATTTTGAGAAATCTTGTCACACAATCAACATTAGAAATGGTTTATTTTATAAACATTAAATGACCTTGTACATTTCTATTTCCCACTAACTACAGGATATTCAAAGATAAGGTTCTTCCTAGTGATAATGTTTTTTTTGGTAGCTGCGAAGAGGCAAAGCAATTGTTGAAAATGTTGGGTGTTGAGTATATTGATTGTATTCTATATAGAAGATAATATGTAGACAAATAGATATGTACGAAATGTGGGCATGAAAGGTACCATAAATCAAATAAAAATGGTAAATCGCATGGTCTTCCTCATAAGATATTTAGGCAGATGCCTATAATCCCAAGGATTCAAAGGCTCTTTCATTGAAAAGAATTAGCTATGTTGAAGTGATGAAATGCCTCACATAGAAGTGAGTCAGGAGTTATGTGAATCCCAGTAGATTCAATAGCCATGAAGTATATAAAGAATACATGGCCAAAAAAATTCAATGATGAAGTACAAAGTCTATGACTCAACATAGCAATGGATGGTGTGAACCCATATTCCCTCCAAAACACCAACTATTTTATTTGGCCTGTAGTAGTGATCAATAACAATATCCCCCCATGGTTGTTCATGAACAATGAACATCATATTTTGGCTCTTATAGTCCCTGGTATAAGACAAGTGAAGAATATGGATGTCTACCTACAACCATTGGTAGATGAATTGTAGGAATTATGGGAAGGGATACATGTATAGGATGTATCAAGAATCATCACAACAGAGAGGATTTTTACATTGTATGGAATATGCACTTACACCACACATGATTATCCAGGATTAGGGGTTTTCTTTGGTAATTAACATGTTTATTGATTTTTTTATATATGTAACAATATTTATTTTCATATTTAATTTGTTGTGATTGACATTCTATTCCTAAATGCTAACATGTTATGTATACAATAATTTCGCAGGTCTTGTAACTAAAGGATATAATGGATGTGAATGTTGTGGACCTTATTTGAAGGCTAGGTGGTCCAACCACCTACAAAATCTAGTGTACGATTTCTCTAGGATATATCTCCCAGAAGAACACCCTTATAGAAGAGAAACATCTTCTTTCAATGATGAACCAGAGAGAACCCAAAGGCCTATAATAATGACACCAGCTGAATAGATTAGAGCATATGAGAGAGAGGATAAGGATATTATGGAAATGTTCGATTAAAATGGGGAGCCTATGTTCGATGATCTAGAATTATTCTACACCTATGTTTAGAAATTTCCCATTGGGGTGAAAAGGAAATCTATCTTTTATGAGCTCCCCTGTTGAGAGCATCTTAATATTGTCCACTTACTATATCCCATGCATATATTTAAAAATGTTTCATATTATTTATGGACGCACATATCATTGAAATAAAATTGACTCATTGGCTGTGAGGAGAGATCTTATTTCTTCAAAAACTAAAAATAAAATTTGGCCAAGCCAAGAAAGTAGAGGAGAGGTCAGTTCCTCTTGGTCTTTCAAAGAAGGTGATGTCCCATGGATTTTGAAGAAAGAAGACCTTTCTTTGGAAAAGGAAGTTATATTGGGTGTGAAGGTGCCATTTTTATATGGGTCTTCCCTGAGATGTTGCTTCAATGTGTTTCAAGACCATTTGGTGGGGTCGAAATCACATGACCATTTGAACCTTCTAAAAGTACGACGTATGTAAAAAATATGATTTTATTATTTGCAATTTTTATTTTTATGCCATGGGATAAAACAAAAATATTTTTTAATGTGTTTACATTGTGGTGTCATTATCTTATGGTTGTGTGTGGGTGTGTGAACCATGAATTACACCATGAACTAAGGCGTTCCATATCTAAATTATCTACATGTGTACATTGGATAAAATCAAAGGAGATTCATATGGATATCATTCTACTGTGGTGTCAAGAGATAACTGATATTGTTTGTATTTTTGAGAAGAAAATATCGTCGATTTTCATGGACTTGAAGGTTTATATTCTATTTCACCTAGTAGATGAGGTTGAATTAGTCAGGGTGGTCTCCTATTGTTGAATGTTTCTTTTAGAGAGGTATGGGAAGAAATTGAAAGTATTTTTTCATCAAAGGGAAAAATTTGAGGGGTCTATGGTAGAGGGGTACGTATCATATGAGTCTTTCTATTATGCCAGTTAGTACATCAAGCATATAGAAAACACACCAGGTGTAGTGATTTGGGATGAAAAAATGGATGAAGCCAAAAGAGAAGGGGAGATTCTCCAAATGAATGGAAAAAGATGCTTGATAAATATTAAGTGACTTATCATTTGTCAAATTTCTACACAGTAATTATTCAGACTGAACTTCATAACGTATATTTTGATGATCTCATATGTACTATATGTTGGTTTGATTTCATGAATACATCAACGAATTAAGAAATTGATGCCATCAATAAATTCATTCCTTATAATTCAGAGGCAATACAACCGTGGGTCGCATTGTATGAACATAAGAGGAGGAAATGGGAAAGTGACAAGAACAAATTTAGATAGTTGAATGGTAGAAGCATGCCTTATCTTGATCATTTAAAATTAAATATTCCAATGATATGCCCTGACAATTGGGTTGTTGACCAAGTTAGAGAGAAATATGGTGCATCCGGTTGTTACCCACGTGAAGAAGAGGATGCACTAAACATAGGGATTTTTTGCAACAACTCAGTAATAATGTTTTTGTGTACATAATTGTTAACTTCATAATGCACATTTGAATTGTAAGTTCATCTATATTATTTTTTATTTTAATGGTCGGGTTATTAGACGCATATTGACACTGTGATTTGATCATTTTTTTATAGGTGCATTTGTTGTTCCCATCTATGTGGGCACATGGACATAATTTTCACACAGAGGATGTCGATGATGGGTACATGACACAAGGTTGTGGAGTGGAAGTCAATTTCAACCAATCTAGTTGTGCTAGCCACCACGATAAAAACACCATACATGGGAAGTTAGGTTACATTGGAAATATATAAGAGATCATTTGAGTGCACTTCTCTTCTTTCCAATGTGTTATTTTTAGGTTCAAGTGGTGGGATACATTTGATCAGAATAATATAAAGGAAGATTGTGATCATGGGATGATATGCATCAACTTTAAAAAGATGTGAGATGAAGCTAAAGAGCCTTATTTTTTCTCAAAACACCACAAACAATTGTTTTGTTACCCATATGTGTTGGATAGGGATTGGTGGTTTGTATTAAGACACTGTACTCATTGTTTAGTTGTGACACTACCAGTTGTAAATCCAGGTGAAATTCTAGGTGTTGAATTCCATATGAAATGGATTATGAGAGAAGATATATTACAACACTATACTCGACAACATTATTGGTTGTTTCTCTAATACAAGCACCTTCTGAAGTCACAAGTTGAACTATGGAGAATAAATCACCCAAGTAGAGGGAAAGACACTCTGGGTGCGCTATATAGCACCACGTTAAAATCCCACAAACAAAGGTGTATTTGATGATATATTCCATCAAACACAAATAATGATAATCAAATCACAATGAAAAAGAAAAATCAAAAGATAACTAGCAATAAAACTACTAAAAATACAATAATTACAAAAGGAGAATGCCCAAGATTTATTTTCTAAGCATAATACCTCTTGAGGTAGAGACCATTGTGGGCCTCATCAAGCCATACTCCCTCATAATATTCAAGTTCATAAGCTATTTTACTAAGGACACACCTCACAATGTAAATACCATGCCATATGGGGTTCAATTTGCTTTCCCCCAAGGCACCTTTTTCTTGATCGTAGACCATGAGAAATACTCCTTTGGGGAACATCGGGGGACAAATAGAATATATTAATAATTAATATAATTTAATAAGAAAAATTTAAGCTTGATTAATAATTAAATTTGATTGATAAGTAAATTAATAAGTAATAAGTAATAATTCCTAATAAGTAATATAAAGTAAGAAATAATATGTAATATTAATTAATAGGTCCTACATATATGTAATAGGTAATAGTAATCACAAGTAATAATTATAATAATTATACTATTAATGCATGAGGTTTATAAGGATAATTAATCATTAATCTTAATTGATAAGCAAATTAATAATTAATAATAAGGAGATTAATAATATGTAATATTAATTAAAAGCTTTTGCATATAATGATAAGTAATAATGATACTATTAATGTAATGCATAAGGTACATAGCATAAATGATAATATAACATATGGTCATAAGAATAGTAAAATTAAAGCCTTAGGTTGAAGTATGTATGAATGTAATTATTAATCTAAGTTAAGTATTAAATAGAGTATGTATTAAATAGAGTATGGTTTAATATGTATTCTAAATAAAGTTATAAGTATTAAAAGAGATAAATATAGAACCTAGGAGTTTTTCAAACTAGGCTATTTAGGCTATTTATAGTGTTTAGTGAGGCTAGAGTAAGTATTAAAGATATGCTAAGGAAAGAAACTAAAGGACCCATAAGTTAAAGGACTAATAAAGAGAAATAGAGAGAGGACATAGGAAGTTATAGACCTCTACAAGTCTCATTCTCTAGGAACCCTTAGTTGGTTTATCTAGGAAAGCCAATAGTTGCTTACCTCTAGGCTACCATATCTATTCATATTGTTTGTATTCTTGATTATTTCAAGGGTTTCTAAAACTCTTTTTGTAGTAGTGGTTTTCTTTAGCCAAGATATTTGTCTCTTCAAGGAACACATGATGCTTAGTTTTGAGAGAGTGTTATGCTAATATGAAGGTGTGAATACGTTTATTTCTAATGTTTTCTTCATGTTCTTTAATCCTTACTTGGAAAGATAGACTAGTTTCACTAATGTATCATTTTCCAAGGACTTTTATGGACCTCATTATTTATCTAACAGTTATTAGGGGTTTGAATGAAGTTTTGATTTCCTTTATTTTCAAGACCTTAGCAATCTTGTTTGTGACCCCCTAATGTAGGGAAGGTATGCCTTCATGCTGCTGGTTGGATTGATTTGGGGTCATTTCCTTTTCTCTTTCTTTTTCATTGCATTCTTTATGTCCTTATCTCGGTAGCCTATGCCTCTAAAAACCTTGGTTAGGTGGTATATTTCTTGTTTAACATGATCCTTGTCACATATTCTTGTTGCCCTTGTGGCTAGGGTATTGAAAACCCCTATCTTTTGAGAAGGGTGGTGGTGAGAGTATGGTAGCCATCTATGTGAGTTCTCTTTCTAAAGACTTTGTGAGTTAGTGTTCCATCCTCCTTCTTGGTGACTAGTACATCTAGGAAATGAATACTTTCATTTTATTCTAGTTCCATAGTAAATTTCATGTCTTCAGATATTCCATTGAGGTATTCAAAGAATTTGTTGAGTTCTTCATTTCCATGAGGCCACTTCACATCGGTATCATCAACATAAATTTTTCATCAAAATGGTTTTAGGGGGTATGATTCCAATTATTTTTTCTCAAAATTTTCCATGAACAGGTTGGCCACTATTGGGGATAAAGGGGATCCCATGGCCACCCCGCTTATTGGTTCAAAAAAATATCCTTGGAAGCTGAAGAAGGTTCATCTAAGACATACCTATGCTAGTCTAACTCAGTTTACCACTTCATTAATAACTTGGATAGTCTCATTTAGTGAAAATTTAGTAAAGAGGGACACCACATCAAAGCTAATGAGCAAGTCCTTTGGTTCAACTTTCTCTTCTTTGATGAGTTTCACTAAGTCACTTGAATCCTTGATGTAAGAGTCTATGAAGCCTACTGATGGACTTAAAATATTTGCTACATACTTTGTGAGTTCATAGACCAGTAAAATGATTATGTTGACAATTGGTCTTAGAGGAACCCCTTCTTTGTGGATCTTAGGGAGTCCATAGATTCTAGCATTGATTAGGCATCTTGGACAGAGTCACTTCTTAGTTATTTCCTCTAAGTTGGAGTCGTTAATAACTTTCTTGACTTCTTTAATCACCTTAGATATTGGGTTGCTACTTAGCTTCTTGTAGCTTCGAGTGGTGGTGAGGTTCTCCTTCATTTTGTTTTTGTAGTCTGCCTTGCTCATGATAATCGTGACTCCACTTTTGTCGACTTTTAAAACCACAATGTTATCATTGTTTCTGAGGTTCATGAGGGCTTCATTGTCCCTCTTGTTTATGTTTCTTTTCATTGGTTTAACATTTCTAAGAACTATAGCACAATCCTATCTAATGGCATCCTTATCTACCTCACTTAGATTTTTAATGTCATCTTCTATGGTACACATTATTCTTTCCATCGGGATGGCTCTTGGAGCAATGACAAAATTCATTTAATTCATGGTTGGAAAGAGTCACAATCCTTTTTCCGTCATTATTTGCAGTGTTCCTTTTATTGTTTCTTGTGTCATTGTTTTTGTTATTGTTGATAAAATGAGAAGAAAGAGGTACCGAGAAAAGAACAGAGCAGAAAACAATATTGAGTATATTAGGAATATATGGAAAAAAGTACAAATGGAAAGAGTAAAAAGAGTACTAAATAAAAGGAAAAACTAGATGAGATAAATAGGCTCAAGCAAATCGAGAAATGATAGTACAATTGGCCAGGACACCTGTCAGTGTACAGTCAGACTGTTGAGGTTACATTATATTTAACACTCCCTCTTAAACTCAACAGTTACAAACATCATCACTGGTGATGCCCAAGTGTTGTCTCTGAAAATCAAAAATAGATTTTCTCAGTCGATTTGTGAAGATATCTGGAAGAAGATCTCGAGAGCCACATAATTGAAGTGAAATATCACCATTATTGACTAGCTCGCGGATGAAGTGAAAACGAGTGTCAATGTGTTTTCTTTTCTTGTGAAACAGATGATTTTTGGATAGAGCAATTGCTGAGGTGTTGTCATAGAAGATAGGAGTTGGATCCTTTTCTGTATGTGACATATCTTTCAATATTCTTTTCAGCCACACAACTTGACAGGAAACTGAGGTAGCTGCTACATACTCTTCCTCTGCATAAGATATTGATACAATTGGTTGCTTCTTTGATGCCCATGAAATCAGGTTCGTGCCCAGGTGAAAAACATGTCTTGAGGTGCTTTTCCTGTCATCTAGGCTACCTGGAAAATCACTGTATATGTAACCAAAGAGATGATGATCATCAAATTTAGCGTACCATAATCCAAAATTGAGAGTTCCTGCAACATATATCAAAATTCTTTTCACCATATTCTAGTGAATATCTTTGGGGGATTCCATGAATCTGGAAACAAGGCTGGTTGCATACATAATATCAGGCCTAGTTGCTGTAAGATACAACAAAATGCCTACTAACCTTTTGTACAGGGTAGGGTCCACTGTAGGGCCTTCATTTTTTTTTTCTGAATTTTGTGCCTAGGGGTATAGGGGTTTCTGCTAGATTGCATTCTTCCATGCAAAATCTTTTGATGATGTCTGCTGCATACTTTTTCTAACAAAAAAAAATTCTTTTGGTTGATTGATCAACCTCAATCCCCCAAAAATATTTTAGTATGCCAAGATCTATCATCTCAAACTCAGATAGCATGGCATGTTTAAAATTGGTTAATTCAAGATTTCTAGTATATATCATGTCATCAACATATAAACATATAATCAAAATTTTACTGTGCTGATCTATTTTGGTGTAAAGAGTTGGCTCATTTTGGCTTCTGCTTAAACCACTCTTGATCAGGTAAGTGTCAATTCTATTGTACCAAGCTCTTGGAGCTTGCTTTAAGCCATACAAGGCTTTCTTCAACCGATATACTTTGGCTGGCTGCTCTTGGACTTCAAATCCAGGTGGCTGATCGACATAAA